>SNQN01000904.1:12364-43329 GCA_008642245.1 Bassia scoparia
GAAAAATAAATTCCTAGTCTCAACACTTCCTTATTGTGTCGAAGTCATAGTGTCTAAAAATCACTATTATTGTAGTAGTTGAATGAACAGCGACAATTGAAAGAAGTTTTGAAATTTTAAAGGCAGAAGAACAATAACTTTGTCGATAAGAATTCAAGTAAGTAAATATGTGTCTTTAGAGGCAAAAAAAAATGCACAATAGACTTGTTGCTAAAAAATTATGTTTTAGAGCAAACACCATTTTCAAGTGATGCTAAAATGTACCTTTAAGGCAACCGCCAATATACTTGCGCTAAAAAATTATGTTTTAGAGGCAAACCACATTCAAGTCCATGATGCTAAAACGTGTACCTTGAGGCAACCACTAACACCTTGTCGCTAAAACATATTTTTAGGGGCAACCTATTTATTGATGTAAAAGAGACTTTAGAGGCAAACCTACTTGGTTGCCTCAAAGAGTGCTCCTAGCATGTATTTTTTTGTAGTGCAAAAGATTCTTTCCGCCTATTTGCGTGGTCCGACAGCCACCTGGTTTGGGCAGAATATCCAGTGGCTTTGATATCAAGAAATATGTCCCTTCGGTGGTGTTGTACTGAAGGTCATCTCCTCCATCTCTCGAACTTAGCTTCTTGCTACTAGACCATGACCATTGCCATTGCTGTCATTCGTGCTTTCTCTTCCTATGCTGAGCTGATCATATGCATATTGTTGATTTCTAAGCCTAATGTAATGAGCAAGCTCCAAAGCTTCTTAAACTTGGTGATGCCCTACAATGACCACGTCCTGCTTAAACCAGCTAGTCTGATCCCCTGACATGAGGGAGTGGAAAGCACATATTCTCCTCTAAATTCGAAATGCCTAGAGGAGATTCGGCATTTGAATCGCTTAATGTAACTAGATAGTCCTTCAATTCTTTCCTTGTTCAAACTCCATTAAATCTAACTAGTTCTTGTGACGTGTTGTCCAACAATAAATTGTGTTAAAACAAAGCTTCTAACACATGAAATTCGGTAATACATCCAGCAGGTAATTCCACTAAACCAGGTTAGCAAACCTTTGAGTTTGGTTGAAAACACCACACCAAGACGCCTCGCATCCAGTCCGCACGACCATCTGAGTCTTTGAATGCACCATTGCGTCTTTAGGCTGTCGTTCCATTGAACGTCTTATCGTTGCACCTTCACCTTCTTCGATCCCATATACATGATCTCCTTACTGAACGATGGTCCTATGGACGAGGGTCTACATGGCTGTTGGACCCGGGTGCCTTCTCACCACTGCCTTGATCGAGTGCTGCCTGCTAGTATGTGTGGAGAACTAGATGGGGTTGCCTGTGAGGCCGACTGACAGCCTTCGTTTGGACCATGAGGTTGAAGAAGAGGGTCGATCTGATTGCTTCCTGGCAAGGGGAGACCCGAGGTGGACTGCGGCGTACTTCGCCTTGCTTCATCCGGTGTTGATGATTGTCGCGGGCACTTACTGCCCCTCTCCTTTCCCTCCAAGATGAGGCGGGGCCATCTGTTAGAGAGCCTTGGAGCAATGCCTGGAGGACGTCGCCCGCTCTGGGAAGGAATAGGCTGAACTTCCACTGGGAGTACTCCGATGGATTCCCCCCTTGAAGGCGAATCAAAATGAAAAAGGACCAGGTGCATACCTCCTCGAGCAGGCTGACTTCCGGATCGGAGTCCTGCTGACGCGTGTTGGCTGGTTGCGCGAGAGTTGATGGGTGACTCCCGCGGGGCTGTTGCTCAAGCTTGCACCAGCCGTTTTGTGAGGACTCACCTCTCTAATGAAGAACGTTGAAGCCGCGATGACCTACTAGCTGAGAGTCGATGGGCGAAGGCCGGTTAAGCCTCACACACGCCGGCTTGCCGAGGGGGGCGGGGGGAAACTGTAACCCGAATCTTCACTGGGTATGAGGATTCCCCCCTCCTCAGGATTAGACTGGCCTCTGCTTTGCCTAGTTCCCCAGCAGCAGGCTACCTTCACGAAGCACCATAACGCTTACTGACCATGTCTTGCTTGTCTTCCCACACAGACGGCGCCAGATCTGTCCTTTTCAAGAACTTACAAATAAACGGACAAATAAAAGAGCTTAAAGAAATGACTGGGATGACATCTGGCACGTTGTCCACATCACGCTTGTGAATGAAGGGCCACTGGTCTCCTCATAGCTAACCGCAAAACGAACAAAGTTGAACTGCCTGGGTTGACCCAGAACCCCTCTGATGCTTAAAGTCAGCAGGAGACTTCCAAGATTGCAATTAAGCAAGCTAGATTATGTAACTAGCTGTACTGGTGTTCAGAATCAGATACCGAATAGGCTCATCAACTCCCTGTTATAGATTTGGTGGAGTTGCACTTAGCTATCTCCAAGTGGATTTAGCAGAAGTACCGCTATTCAAGAATGTGCGACAAAAGTACAGATGATGTCATTAATGTGGACAAAAATATGCATGCATTTGGGTCGCGTCAGCCGTTTATTTTTGTCAAAGCACCAACAAACACGTCAGTTTTGACAAAAAGCAGCATGCGAAAAAATATAAACAAAGTGGGGTGACATGCGGCCCACTCCAAAACTTCCTCACCAAACTCTTCATCCAAGACGGAAAGAACGAAGATTCACCAGTGACTTTTTTTTTGCACCAAAATTCATGATGGAACAAGGTGATTTTTTTTGTCTTTCCATTTGCAGTGACAAAAAATACATTGGTGGAGTGCTCATAGCAAATCCTTACTGCCACACTCAAGTCTTAGAATTCCTTGATCACAACTTTAAGCATCAGGACCATCACAAATCTAACAATTAGATGAAGACAAAACCTTAGAAATTTTTTTACATGTCGAAACCTATGAAGATCCAAGCCACACAACAATGTGCAAAGCAAGAGAGAAGAAAAGCAAAAGCAACAAAAAACCAATTGCGAGCTCGTGAAGCCGGAGTTCGACAGTGTCTGAGTAGTGGAAGTGAGTAGTGGATCGGTGAGGTGATTTTTAGAAGCCTTCAGAGACGAAAATGGCAAGTTAGGAGCTATGAGTGGATTGTGATCCATGTTGAGAACTTTTGAAGAAGCTGTTAGGAAAAAAGATGAGAGGGAGAAGAAAGAGCACTAAGTTGATTTATGATGGAAAAAATGAGAAATAGGATGGAAATGAATGATTAGCGGTAAAAGGCCAATATTAGATAATATGTTTGTACGACTCCTTAGTGCTCCGTTATTTTAGTATTTGGGCTTTTTTAAATTAGCGCCACTAAAATAATTTTTTGATGAAGTTCTCATTTCTAAAAAAAATGGGCATGGGTGACCACACATAAAAGTTTGCAAAACAAATATCTACTTGTTACTTTTTCGTGAATATTTGTTAAATGCTCGATTAATATTTGATCAAAGTTGGAACGACCAATTTTGGGAGTCGGTCCAATCGTTTAAACCTTAAACGAGCACGAATGAGCTAAAACAAAGCTTTAAACCAACGAGAGGGTAAGAAGGTTATAGTGGTACTGAACATGACTACTTGTCTGGAGTCTCTAGAGACCAGTACTCAAGTTTGACGGAAAAAAAAAACACCGAAACCATTAGAATGAAGCGGCACTTTGGAACCTCCCAGCACTAAAGACACTCTTGCTTTCAATTGTCTTCTTCTCTCCCTTCCTTAACCCTTCTCAAGTGAAGTGCATATCTCCTCTCTCCCTCCTCTTTTACCACATCTTTGACAAAAATTTTGAGTTTGTGCTGAAAAACTAATTTCCTAACAGTTTGGTGTTTATTTGATTGATTGCAGATGCCAGCAGAAACTGCGTCAAAACCCTATTTTTCACCCAACTGCAATTGTACATCCAAGCACTCTTTGTCAGGTGGGCATTACCCCTTCAATTAACTTTATATCTATGTACTATAGTTTAATCAACATTTGTATGATTATTTTGCTTTAATGATTTAGGGGATCCATTGACCGTTTTGTACAGTTGGGTATCAGCAATTCGTGGAATGCTAAATTGTATCCTGGTAGTCACAATTTTGACTACTCAATTGGGTATTCAATGCACTCTTATAGAGGTTAGTTGTGTTCATTTGTTGAAAAGGAAAATTTGTGTATCTTCATATTAGATGTACTAGCTGATGCTTTCACGCAATGTGTTGTTTTTTTTTTTAATATAATTGTATGTTTTGGTCAATTGGTATATGTCTGTTGTTGGGTGATTGATATTCCTGGAGACTTAATGGGATCAAAAGCAACATCATTGGACATCATGCTTTTGGGTGTTAAAGTGCCAAGATTTGAAATATAAGGTGTTGTTTTCTTATCGAAAATTTAGTTCTTCCGTTAAAATAGTGTTTAGGTTGCTATTTCTTAGACTTTTGTGTGCATTTTGTTGTGTGTTTTAATTATATGTGTGTATTTTACCTGGAAAGGACAGAGAACCACAAAGCTTTGTTTAATATTCTACGATGACCGCCAATGATTATGTATTTAACATTGAAGCAACTTTAAGAATTAGTCAACAGTCACCGCCAGACATTAGTCAATATTTGTGTTCAATGTTACTCGGCCACATTGTTCCTTTCTAGGAACCATGACACTCAAGCATGGGTGACACTAAGAGGCCTCCCTTTAGACCAAATTTCCGTTCAGCATTGGTCCATGTGACAATTATGCTGAACTTACACATCACTTGTATATGACACTTACATCATCCCATTAACATAGTTATAGATTCCTTATGTGATGATTTGTTATTTGATACCACTACTTAACTCCCTAGGCAGCACCCTCATAACCAAACCCTTTCCTGTTACCTTCCTCCTATCTCTATGTTCAAGGGTCTCTATAAGTTTTGATCAGTGTTACAATCTCTAACAAACTAGTCCACATCAGATAATTTTGTTACAAAAAAATGACATGTGAGCAACCTGTATGCTCTTACTTCAGCCAATCAGCAGCTAGCAATGCACACTGGCTCACTGCATCCAACAAATTGCAAGCTTCATTTCCCTTGCATGTGTAATTTTATGTTATTGCTTCAAATTTTATTTCGACCGAAACACTTCAATTAAAAAATTTCCACCATTTTCTCTCTCATAGTCCTTAGCTCTTATACTTTACAAAGTATTTTGCTACTTTGAAAAACTTTAATTAAGATTTTGACATTCTAAGCTCTTAGTCTTTTTACATCATATGCTTTCGAACTGTAATTTTTTATTATTTTTTAAAAAAAAAATCTAATGTTTATTATATAAGCAAAAAATTAGGGCATAAAAGCGATACAACCTGGAAACTTTGACGGATTATACTGAATGTTGTATATTTGCAATGTATTCCTGCATTTCTAATTACTTGCACCGTTGCAAGTTTTCAAGGGTTTTTTAGGAGAGATTGATAAAGAAGTGGTTCATGTACAAGTGTGGAATATTTGATTGAAATTGCAAGTGTTGGCGATACTAAATCGATGAAAATTGAAAGTGGAAGTTAGTAAAGTTAAAGTGATGTAATATAATTTTTAATTCAGTTTGAGGCTATGTATTAAATTGGGGGGCATAATATTTAAATAGAATAGAGCAAGTAATTGAAACAATCCATTTAAGATAAATGTGCAGTGAAAAAAAGGAGGAGTATTGATCTTATTTTGAACTAAATTATCGAAAAAAGGCATCGTGAAGGATCATGAAAATAATTATTTTATGGTTTGACTTCTAAAAAATGCATTCCATCATAAAGTTTGAACTTTATGATCTCGTATGTTGCAGTTCATTAGCAAGCCTTTCGTAGAGTCAGCAGTAAGCAAAACAGTTATCATATTCTGACCGAATGCAGGATTACCTCAAGAAAGACTATCATTGAGGATTACCAATTTACATTTTGTTGAATTAGTTTTTGAAAAGTGAAGTTAGATTGGGAAGCCAATTGTGGATTAAAGTTTGGACATATTATCGTAATTGTGTCACATAAACTTTTTGGTCATCTCAGCACGAGGTTGTGCTTGTTAATTGTATGGTAGTTTATGTTGTCATGATTTGACACGAAAGCATGATTACTTCAAGAAAGACTATTATTGTTACTCACTTAATTTACATTTTATTGAACTGATTTGAAAAGTGAAGTTTATATTGGGAAGTCAAATTGGTGATTAAAGTGAAAACATTATCTTAATTGTGTCACTTTAAACTCTGTTGTAGGACTCTAGTATAACCTTGTTCTTGTTAATTCTAATGGATTCTGTATCTTAGTTTTAAAAGGCGCACCAGGCTCAAAGGTCCTTGGAGCCTAGGCACAAAGGGTCCTTGGACTAGCCGCCAAGGCGCAATGCAAAGGCGCCGCCCTTTGTTAGCGGAGGAATATAAGATATTTTATCATGGTGCTAAAATTTCATGATAAGCCTCTTATATAGCCTCAATAGCAAAAAAAAATTGATAAACTTTTTAAAAAAAACCTTTTAGGTCGTTAGACGTTTAATATTATAAAACAATGGAAACACCATCATAATAACTCAGGTCTAAGCTACTTGCAAAGAAGCGCAAAGCACGCCTCACTTAAGCTCTCTAAGGCGCACGCCTCTATGAGACCCTGTAGTGGGGGCGCCGCCTCGCCTATAAAAAGCCCATTCTCAGCGTGGAAGAGCCTTGAGCTAGCCGGAGGTGTGCTTTTAAAACTGAAGGTTCTTATTCCCTTTTTAACACTGGATGACCTTTTTTACCTATTGTGTATACATATGGAATTCTGTTACATACCCTGCTTGTTCAATTTATATGGACAGCCAAGCACGATCGCATTAAGTAGGAAGGATGGCTGGTGGCTTGTTGCTGAAATAGTGAAATGTATATGTTGAGATAAATCATGAACACCTTAACGACCCGTTTGTTTTGGGATTAAATGGTTGAATGAGATTGAAGTTTAAGTGTAATAAAAATAGGAAGAAACTCTAAAATCTTTATGGGGAATCAAGAGTTGCTCACAATTTTTTCTCCATGAAACAATCTTACCCCCAAAACCTTATGTTTTTCTTCCTATGGAAACATTGTTGTCTTGGACATTTCGGGCCGGAAGGCGAAAATAAAAAAAAATGGCCCTTAATTAGTGAGACACATTCATCGATCCAAGTATTCAATCGTTTACAAATGAATTATTAAACACTTTATTTTTATTGAACACCTAGGGAGAACGATAATGAAATTCTGAAACAGTAAAATATAGGTAAATTTATTATTGTAGAAAATACATAGATAAAAAATTATCACATTTTAATATTTAGGAGTTATAGTTTTAGTGTTTTTCGAAGAATAAGTGACTACTCAAAAAACGACGAGAAGAAAATATGGAGATGAGATCATTGCAAGTAGAAAGCCGATTAATTGCAACAAAACACAATGTTTTCTCATTTAAATAAGCGACTATTGAATTGTATTATTTTAACAAAAAAAGTCAAAAAAATACACAAAATTTGGAAAGAGTAGGCCCCACAAAAGAGCTCCAAACGTCACTCATTAGACACGCTCTATGACCTTATTGTGCATGGAAACACAATTTCTTGATTGTCATACCACTTAGGAAAGTGGTATTAATGAGTGGTATTAAGTGGAATGAAAATTTAAGACGAAAATAAGATTTTAGATGCAAATGACATACCAGTGGAATGAAGATGAATTTTCTCCGTAATGTTTTATAACAAAGCATTCCCATTACCGCAATTTATTACCAACTAATCAAAACGTGCTGTAAAGGATAAAATTTGCTGTAGCGATGAAGGAAGTTGCGAATATTGACATAAAATAACGGAGAATCTATTGATGTTGCGTCTTGGGCATGGTAAGACGAAGGACCATAGGATGCACCCTGGTTAATTAGAAAAGCGGGGGCAATGTGCTAAAAAAAGCTCAAGTTGCACTAAACGCGATGAAACTTCTTTGAGCCTTAGGCGTGCCTTTTGGGGTGCGCCTCATGGAAGTAAGTGCCCACCTAAAGAATAATGGTAGAAAATTTAAAAAAACTGAAAAAAAATTAAAAGTGCACCTTTATGGACTGTGCCTTACTTGGCCCCCTTGCCTTGACCATTTTAATCGCTTACCCGCTAGGGCCTGAGGAGCGCTTTTTCTAACACTCGCAGACGGGACTCTTACTGAATTTTAATATAACTTCTCATGGTCTGAATGGTTGCATAAAAATGGCGTGTACGATGTCCCTGGATGTGGTAAATTGTGCGATGAGTCGAAAAGGCTGATCCCACTTTAGCGTAGAACTAAAAGCTTAAATTGATTTGATTATTAATTGATTTAATGGAACAAAGAATTGATAGGACAGAAATTTCTACTGTGGAGGGTAATCAAGGTCAAATCCTTTAATTGACTAGAATGTAATATGACAGAGTACCTACTATAGCTCTGTTGCATATCTGTCAGCTTGCACTTGTTCCATTTTTGAAACCTGGATAGTTGTGTATGTATTTTTAATTTTTTTTTTTTCAAAGCTGTGCTTTTTGCTATGAAAGTAGGTATGTGGAATTCATTGCCACGTGATTTCAGGATGGAGACGACGTTTCCTTTTATTGGTACAACAATGTGATCAGAAGAATTCAGTATCTATACATAGATCATCCAAGCCAAGATGCATTAACGGCTTGACTTTGGAGTACTACTTTGAATTTATTGAAGCGCATATTTTTCAAGCTTCCTTTTATCATATAACGCATTGCACATTGCTAACAGTCATAGTTCTAATAATCTTATTATGGATCATTATGTTTGCTCATGACTGCAAAATTGTAAACCAGCAACATATGAGCGAATAACACCTTGCTAGCAGCATATCCTATAGTAGAAGGAGTTTCTGTCTCTTTATATATGTCTGACTATCTTTAGCCTGCATCTTGATAATTTACTGAATTATTATGAAAATTTTGAATCAGGATTACGTCACACGCCGGTTAACTGATATTCATCATTCTCCACCAGCTCTTATATGTTTTATAGGTGGTGGCCTCTGGTATGTTTGACTTCAAGTATATGTTTTCAAAGATTGTTAACCTATATGTTTCTGATTCCAAGGATATATGGTTAGAAATCAGGTTGCAGATACGTTTCTTCCCTTCCTGCATTTTAGACCTGTCGTCAATTACCTATAATATCCTGACTAGAGTACACACTTTGTTTATATGCCAATTTAAACTTGTATCAATGTTTATCCCTGTAAAGTTTCTCAAGATGTTCCAAAATTCAATGATGGTCCTGCTTGGATAGAGCTGAGCTTCGAGGCTTGAATTCAGAAGGTCTGCTACGTTGTGGTTCTCAGTGCCGAGGTTTGTGCATAAGTTCTTATTTGATTTGTTTTGCAATTTAACCTCTTACACTAAAATTTCTAGCAGAGAAGGGGCTGCCTGGTAAAAAACTCCTACTACTGCAAACACAATTGTTTCTTGATCTTGTAGAAGCAATCTAAATCAATTGTTGCTTTGCATGCTGAATGGTGCTCGGAAATTTTGCTTCCAGTAATAAATTCACTTGTTAAATTGTATCCACATGTCTTAACATTCAGTTTGGTGATATATGGCTGACAACTATTATTATCTACAGCACTGTATTACTGATTGCAGAATCGCACATTATGGAGTCATACTTTCTTGACATGTATGGCAATGCATTTTGTAGAATAAAATCATGGACTATGTTTAGAAATAGATGCTCCTTTTAGAATTATGCTGTCGAGTAGATGAGTTAGTGTAATTTTGTCATGAAGTCTTAATATCTTTGAGAAAATGATTGGTGAATCATCTCACTTGTTGCAAGGATCTAGCATCAAGGTCACGAGCAGCATATCGCAAATTTTATCTTATACTCAAACTTCAAACATTGAAATCGACTCAGGAGATCTGGTATGCTTCCTTTATTATTACTAAATTAGGTATTGCCGATCATATTATTTGTCCATTCTTCACAGTAAACAGTATTTTTGTAGGAGCAGCAAGAAGAATTGGGTCATGTTCCTGTAATATGCTCCATGTTGCAGTCTATACGTGATTCTTTTTCTGAGAATCGTCGTGAATATGTAGATTCAGACAGTTGGAATGCAAATTGATAGTATGTGGTTCACATGTATGGTAGGAAGTCATAGGGCCTCTTTTGCGTTTTCAAATAACCGAATTAATGTCGTGAAACCTTGATACACCATTATTTTAATAAAAATAAAAATAAAATAGTTTTACGGCATCTACTAGCTGCATAAATTTTTGTAGGACCAAACATATTTAGATTTCGCTTGACAGTGTATGTAGTCCTTTATACGATCTACTAATCACATTGTTATGCAACGGTTGCCAACCATTCAAAATACATTTATGTTAGGTGTAAGTACGACAGAAGCAAAGTTGTGGAGATTGAAAATGAATAGAGATTGATAAATAGGCAAAGTAGTGGTGAGAACACAATTTTATGTGGGAAAACCCCCTCTAAATAGCTGAAAAACAGCCCACAGACGGAAGCATCATAGTCCACTAATTAAAGTAGGCAGGTACAAGGAACCCCCGATATTAAGAGTAAATGTACAAAAGAACACTCACGTATGACCAATCTCACAAAAGGATAGGAGACTGGATAGTGGAGTAGTATCCGAAGTATATGAGATTACCAAAGGAAGTGTTACAAAGGCTTGTATATTTGTAATTTAGCCATCCTTTAACATGGTCATGCCTTTACAAAGGTGGAACACTGTCGGTTAGCATTGAGTCGGTGAAGCAAATTAAAATATGAAGGAAACTTCTTCATCCATTCATTGCATGCTGCCATCATATCCTATTGCATTGTTTATCAACATTGACTGGCACTAAGCTCTTCAGAGATATTTTTGTTGATTCTAAGTATTTAATGAGCTTAGATTTTTATATATCATTACGAGTTTATTGAAATTTGGGCCACAGCTAATCAAACCACATTATGTGGTCAGGAGCAGGACTTTTTATTTATTATTTTGAAAGAAGCTGTCAAGACTTGAGCAAGTTTTTCTTGCAGAACTGTTAATGAATCATAAAATCTTTGTTCCAATCTCATTCTCTCATAAGCACGAAAATTCGAATCTTACCTTATTTTAAACTTTGTCATTGATTGCTGAACCACCCAATAGTACTCCCCTCTTTCGTCGTAAAACATAAAGCCACACGTGACTTTTTTTGTCGAAAACTCTTATTATTAGTAAAAACTTACTGTATAATTTTATGCATATAGGGTTATCATATCTTTTTTTGGTACGGAGTATAAGCTTTTATTTATATGAATTATAAACAGTCTTCTTCACAAGTCATTGATTTTTATATAGGTTCACTGGTCCATGTTACCAAATTTGGCCACCAAAATTAAAATGGGCCTTAGTTATTTTGGAATGGAAAAAATGTTGCATTAGTTAGATATGCTATATGAGTGGCAATGTATAGTACAAAGCTCTAGGTACAACTGTACAACCACACATTATTTTTCATTTGCAAAATAATTGGTTATTACAATATTTTTACGAAAAGAAGAAAATACAATTGTTTACCTTGCACGTGTCGGATGGAGTTGTTTTAATAGAGTATTTATAGCAACTTCAATAAAACTTGATCAGTAAAATGTGATATTTTATAGCTTTTAATGCGTAGCTCATGCTGGCACTTCATTTTTCTGTTTGAATTTCTTTTTCGTTGTTATTTCTCATTACACCTTATAGATACACGCACTATACAGCTGGGAAATAGGTTGAATGTCTCAAAACCGTAACTAATGAAGAAGTGTAATTGTCTTTTCACTAATACTTGTTATGTACGGTACTCGCTCAAGCTGCAAGATGATGAAGTGTGACTATCAATGCGCTTTCCCCAAGTACTTCACGATGCCTGTGCACCAATGTTTAGGTTTCACTAGCTCATATGTACGAGCATGGGCAACTCAGCGTATCTGTTGGACTTATTGAGTAGTTGGAACAATGTATCTACATATGGGCTGCCAGGCCGATCCTGCCAAATGCTTCCCACATCCTCTTGTGAATATTGAAATTTGGGTAGGACAGTGAAAGGTAAACAGAAGTTTTCAAGTGACATTCTAAACAGCTTTAAAGTTTAAGAATGCGGCAAACACTGTTGAAGCTAATGCAACGCAACCTGGTGGAGTAGGACAAAAGTTAGCGCAGTTTTCTTGTTACCATTTATACTGCATATTCTGGTGATACGACGAACCTATGTACTACAAACAGATGTCTTTGGAATTCAGCAATTCTCTATTGAATAAGCCAGGATTGGTGTTGGTTACATTTGAAAGGGAACAAATTCCATTCCAACATACCAGTATTACATGTACTTTCTCTTGTTATACCCATGTTCTTAACTGTACTACTCCATAACTTTAACAAGAGAGTGGATTGAAAGAGAGGTGGATCCACAAATAAGTGAAGTGTATAGACTGTCATTACTTAGTAGTTAGCATAACAAAGTTTTGGTGAGCCAACTTTGATAAATATTAGAGTTAATATACTAAACCAAGTTATATACTTTTATGATTATTATCAACTCGAAAAAAAGTCAAAAACAAGCTCCCACTATATAGAAGTGTAGGCATTATTGAATTGTAAAGTTTGATTAAGATTATCATAACCTCTTTACTGATTTAATGCGTGAAATTATTTGCATGAAAATGTGAAGTAGGTGTTCCAATATGAGTGTTAACTCGAAATAATAAAGATGCATTTTGAATCAATTTTCACTCGATTAAACCTAATCCAATTAAAAAAATAAAATTTAGTTCAAGTGTGACATTCTCCGTGTCAAACCAAAGTGTTTTCTAATTATGCCATTCATGGAAATGTCCAATAAACAAATGCAACATTTCGACATTTGAACAATTTAAATAACTTCATAAGATTTAATTGCTTTGTTTCTTCCTCTTCATTGAGTGAATGTGTATGTGCATTTTCTCACAAACTTCTCATCACAGAACATCCCTCCATGAGTGTCAACCCTGTGTCACACCAATTATTACAACAGAATGATATAATTACCCAAATTACAATCATATCATATTATGCTTCTGCTTCCTTCTACAATTGATATTAGACACCAGCCTGCTTTCTTGTTCAATCTTCCCAATTACAATAAACGCAAAACGAATTGATGAACAGATCCATAAGTACGCAAAGAACCAAAGTCGTAAAGTAGAAAACAATATTACTCAAAAATATGTTCAACGTATCTAAACATATCACCCCAAATATTCTCAATCTCTGTTCACAGGCATATGTTTTCTTTGCCATTATAAAACCTGCCATTTTTTCAATTACAAAAAATCTAAAAGCCTAACCCATAACAGTGAAAAGGGGAACATATAAAATCTTATAACACACGGGATTAACAAAAAAGAAAAAAAATAACATCCCAACCTACCACTAAACAAATCATAAAATCTCAAAATAGTAACTCCCATGATTGTGAGATTCCCTAAAATAATTAGTTCAAATTTCACACAGGAATACGTCGATCTTCGAGGTCTTCACATCCAAAACAATACCTTCTAGTAATTGCAGGGAGTATACATTTAACCACTGACACCCTGTTGGCAATGGCCTGGAGGAGGAACCAATCATCAGCACATTATCATTTCGTTGACTACTCCCATCAACACTTACCGTGCTACCTTCTTGATGTACTATAATGATTACAACAAACAGCACAATTACACTTAGAACATTTGGCACCAAGATACATGCCCAGGGACCATAAAAATAAATTGAAGTTGATCATATACGAAATCTTTTTCCACAACCCAGCCAGCCAACCTTACCCAAATTGAATCATCGCCCGAAATCCAAGCCCATTCAGTTACCATATGCGTAGGAGGAAAAGTAAAAATTATGAACTTACCCTTCTTTAAACGCATGGACACGGATCATCACTAGAGAGGTGTCTCTCAGAATAAACCACCTTACGAAGTCCGGTTGACAATCTGTTCGATGGATTGATATCAATTACAACAGATTCATCAACATATGGAGTAACTCTAGCCACCATAAGCCTGTCTTGACCAATGCTCTCAATCCAGAGTGGAAGTCAGATTATATAGAAATCAAACCAGCATGGTCGCTGCCAATTACAGAAAATCTTGACACAGTATAAGTTCAAGTTAATTCAACATTATTCAATTATTCTAGACTCCAAAATGATAACTATATTATTAGTGAAAGAAAACCAATGAAAAGGGAGTCAGTGCCACAAATTGCAAGCTATAATTTACTTGCTAGAAACTACGGAAAATGAGAAGAAACTTTAGCGGGCTTGTCGAAATATATTGAAACTGTGTTATTAAAGAAACAAAATGCATTCAAATCTGTAGACTCCACAAGTTATCATCAGTCTGCTCGCAGCATTGTTGGCAAAAAAACCACAGAAGCCTCGGTCATTAAAACTGGTCTTCAGTAAGACCTAAAAACCAACTAATTTAAGAATAAAATTAAATAGCCTTTTTTTTTGCCCTGTCAGATATCATTGTCGTTTCTAATGGAAAACTGCCACAATCTGGGCTCAACAAAAACATCTTTAGTAAAACACTAACAATGGAACTGCGAGACCTTCATGTTTCACACCCCTTTAATTCACAGTAGATACCACAAAAATCAATATTCAGGATGTGCAAAGAAGGGCTGGATAGTTCATCTTATTGTCCTTCCAGTAAACATATAAACTATCTACGCATGCTAAATTTTGCGTGAAGATTAGATTATGTTAAGCATGAAGGTTTTCATTTAATCTGCTAGAGCTACTCTTGGAAAACTCTACATATTAAGACAAATTGACCATACTACTTTTACGAAAAGTCCTGAATTGAAATAGTAACACCTCTTAACATAGAAAATTAACTACACAAGCAATTGCAAACCTAAAAATAAGCAATCACATATTTTCTTCCCTAAACCTCAGTTAAAATCACCTCTATCACCAAAAGAAGTTAAATTAAGACAGATATTTCCTCGGATCTCTCCTGACTAAATTCAAATCCATACCTCATGACCAGTCTAAAAAAATGAGCACCGATGATATTTTAAAAGAAGAACCTCGTCAATCAGAAAGAAAGTGTCCAGTATGTATAAGTAGATAAGTGAACCTTTCCCCATATTCGTCATTATACTTCTCCGGAGTTAAGCTTGCAGTATTTCCCCAGTGATTCAAATAACAAAACGTGACACCATTTCCAGAACATATGCAGACACGAGTCACATGATTGATCAGGTAAGCCTATATGGCTACAATATACTAAGGAAGCCCATTCCACCTATGGTACAAAAATGAAGCTTCATACCTTTACCTTGAAACTTCTCCACATTTAGTTGTACTCCATAATTGAAAGAGAAATGGAGATGATTGCATTATGGAAATAAAAATATGATAGATACAATTGGATAGGAATTTCCACCAATAAAGTATCCCATCTTATCCAAAAAAGTGCCCCATCGCCCAAAAAATAAACAGTCACATTGAAATAATACTTAATTAGGTCACAGCAATGTAGAGATGTAAGATGATTAAGATCTATACATTAGTGTAACAAGTTTCCACTGATGAAATTCAACTAACTTCACCACAAGATACGTGAGCCACAACAAGGCCTCAAATAGGCCTGACTGCTCAGAGGAAGGTGTAAGGCAAAGGTTTGTGCACCATCTTTCAGACAGAGGCACTAATACTGATAAGAAAAGAAAGCAGAAAAAATATATGAAGAAAAGACAAGAAGCCAGAACGAAGAGTAGATAACGAGCAAAGAATGAGTCAAAGTCAAGGAAAAAGACACAAAGGCACTGTGGCTTGCAATTGGACTTACATGAGGCATCTCACAATCAAAAAGACAACTCCCAAAAATAAATTTAGAAAGCACAAGGAATATAATTGGAAAGCAAAACTCTTTAGAATTTATCATATACAATTCCAAATCAAGTTGGTCAAAAAAAGTGATGATGTCAAAAATTTAGTGTTAACCAGTCATTGCACAAACATACAACTTTAACAATAAGAGTCACATGAAAATCCTTACTAGAAAGCCACAACTAATAAACTTTGCAAAAAGACAAAAAAACAATATCATGCAAAAATTAAATCAGCTTGATTTTTTCCTTTTCTTATGTAGAAAAAAATTTTAATCCAAAGATCTTGCACCATGGGACATCATGATAGAGACAAAAAAATAGAATTAGGAATCTCTTGCATAAAAATTCAAAACATTGGCCTTAAGAGTATTATAATTAACTATTGTCTCATCCTTAATACCAAAAAAAAAGGAGAAAAAAGAAAAAAAGACTAGTAAAACGATATTTAATTCGACAATCGATTGCAAGGTAAAGTAAATAAAATAAATAAAAACTTCTATAGAGGAGGATTTTAAAATTTTCTGGATAGTGTGAATATTAATTATACCATAAATAAGGGAAAAAAATTAGCCAGTTCCTTTTCGTCTTATGTAACTACAAACCCAGTTCAAACACTATTATATACGCTCAGAATCTGGATTGATGGTTTGATCTGATATTAACGGAACGCTCGCCGACACGCAAAATTACAGCACCCTGAATTAACATAGCATTAGTCGATTAACATCTTAAGTTTACCCAAGTTTAGACTCCCAAAGTCAAGCTGTATACCTGGATACTCAAACAAACTCAAAAAAAGAGAGATGTTTGGACTTCAGCCAAAACTAATCACACAAGTAAATTATTTTCACAAGTTGGCCAAAAAAAAAAAGGTTCAAAAATTACAAAACAAGAAATCAAACCACAAAACCATTTAATGGGACCATGTACCACGCCACATGCCAGAAGTGCTGAGCATTTGATTTATGTACAAACACGTGCAGGAAAAAAACTAATATACCTAAGTAGTGCATTCATTTAAAGCAACAAAATGAATGGAATTTACCTTCAATGACCGAGGCCCCAAGTAAAACGCAATAACTGGATAGCAGCTTTTGAATCCCAACTACGATACTCAAATAAGCCTGTGATGTGAAACCAACATCGAGGGAACTTTTTGGAACGATGACCTCAGAGAGCAACATTTCACATGTTAACCACCTGTACATTAAAAAAATAGAATTGTATTTTTTTAAATCAAATCGAAAAACATATTAAACAGAAATTTCACTCTAATATATGTTAGCAAAAATTCTCCACATATCCCTCAATAACAAGACACCAATTTGACAACTGATTTGAAATTATAAGAAATGGACTATCTTGCAGCCAATTCAGCATGCATCACAAGAAACACTACAGGTACATTATATTACAGCACTATGGGTTTACTATAGGAAACAAAGGTTCAGCTCAGAATGTAAAATAACAGACACCACTCCCTCTGTTATTTATTTATTACGGTACACTATCCCATGCCATTCCCTTTTTGTTTTTTTGCATTATTACTGTCACCATATCAAGCATACCTTTTCCTGATCCCAACCTAATCTTTTCGACCATGCATTAAAAAAATTCCTCACCATTCTACATAAGCCCTAAATACGCACAAATCAAGGACCAGTTTATAGATTGTAACATACCCAAAACTTTGACAAATTGTCCATCTCTTGCTTTCGTAAGCTCTGCGTCTGGATATGAGCAATAAAGCCTGTAATAAGCTCTCCTTCCCCAGGACAGAATTCCATGTAAAGACAGCTGCAACAATACTAAAAGCACCACCACAACAATAGAAGGGATAGGATTGCGGACAGCTCCAGGATAAAAACCCACCAGCAAGATAAAAACCCATCACAAACAGTAAAACCATGCCCACAAAAATCAGTTTTGGGACTCTTGTGGAATGAAATACTCATCTCTTGATGAGCTTTGTCACAAGCTGTTGTTACCATTGGCAGTAGGATGTGCCATGGAACCCGTAGATTCTAGAGACCAGTGCCTTTCGAGAGCTCCAGAAGAAATTCAAGGGCCAGAAGATATAACCAGAAGTTATCAAACCTTGTGGCGGAAGTATGGTGCAAGAGGACCAGAATTTTGCCGGGAAAACACCTCCACTAGCTTGAGGACCAAGAAGACTTTTTCACTGGCTCACCGTTGTTGTTAAGCGGACCAAATTAAGACTTTTTCATGGAGGCAATAGCCAGAACCTCCAACATTAGATGAGGAAAACCCTGCCCACAGAATTCTGACACGATTGGCCAGAGTGGGGATACAAGCTCCTCCAAATTGATCCATCCTAGTCGGCGCACTAGTAATAAGGTCCAGATTTCCGAACCTTACCCATCCACATGTAAATCAAACATCTCTTCCCAAGTTCCCCAACTTTTTTATATCACCTCCCTGTATACGGCAGGCCCATGAGCTCATAGTAGGTCGGTCTTTCCTTTGGTTGATTCCGGCGTCCTGACACATTACAGCCCATTGCCTGAGTTGATGGGGATGGAACCTGAACCCATCAGGCTGGTCTCTATAATCTGTCCAGAAGTACAAACACCATTCTTAGAAAAGTGAGAATTTCTACGAAGAAACTGCACAAGCAGATTCAGTACAATTACACAGAAATAAGCCAAAAACATGTCTAAAAAATACCAGATGGCCGACAAATTCTACACAAGAACCCTGAAAAAAGAAAGAAAAAAAATCATTGTTTGAACAAGTTCTGTGAATTTTCTAGGCTCGAAGACATTATTCTTGAACTCAAACAAAATACAATCTACGAGGCATAACAAAGACAATAACAAACCAAATTCAAAAGAAACCCCACCAAAGGACTTCCATCAACGAATTTGCGTTGAATAGGGAGCACAAAGTAAAGTGGCTCACATCCGAAAACGAACAGCTTATTCTACCGCCAGAGACTTGCCAAGCATTTATGTTAAATAATCCTTGCAGCTTTAATCAGAATCAATCTTTCTATGTTTCTGCAATCCATTAGGATTGATTCAATCAAATTAAATTGTTGGATAATGACATGTCATGCTTGATGCTACAAAATCAAAAGAGATACATCCTAACTGCGAATTTATGTTGTCAACCACGAAAAATCATTCTAGATTCAATAAGTCAACGACCACGCATAATTCGAAAACACAAACAACATCCAATCTGACTCTAACACCGTATACAAGCAATTAAAACGAGCAAAATTACCTTTGTGTCAGGATAGTGAACCAGCACATTATTATCTAGAACAACTCAAGTAAGACCAACATAGTTCACTAAAAACTATAAGAAAAAGATGCCAGTTGTCCCCCAACATTCAAGATATTATTCAGACCCAAAACCGCATTTGGAGGCAACTAACTAACAAGTCCAAAAGTAGTAAAGCAGCCAAAAACAAAACAGCTAAAGAAAAAAAATAAAAAATGAGAAATAAACAACACTCAGT
The DNA here is from genome assembly GCA_008642245.1 of Bassia scoparia. Classification (NCBI taxonomy): domain Eukaryota; kingdom Viridiplantae; phylum Streptophyta; class Magnoliopsida; order Caryophyllales; family Amaranthaceae; genus Bassia; species Bassia scoparia. The sequence goes on from SNQN01000904.1 coordinate 31,713, forward strand.
TCACAAACCTTGAAGCAGACATTCAAGTATAACCATACTACCATCCAATCAACAAGAAAAAAAAACAAAGCCCCCAAAACAAAAACAACAGAGATCCCTCAATAGCAGATCCAGAATCCAAATCTAGGGTAAAGGGAAAACTTTGAAATAAAATAAAAACTGGACAAGTTAAATTGAAGCAAAACAAGGACATAAAAATACCCACATATCATTCAACAAAAAAGCCAAGTAAATCAACAAAAGATCAAAATACCCAGAACAAATAACAGTGCAAATATAAAGAAATAGGATATACATAGTTGTTCTAATTACCGAATATGAAGAAAGAAGAGATTTTTTTCAAGTTGAGTTCCAAATCTGAAAAAACTAGAAGTGCAGTAGATCAATAGTAGAAGACCATGATATGGACACCCCAACTGTGAAAAGCAAACCCAAGAAGAAGAACAACAAAACACAAGAGTAAGAGAGAGAAACTCTGAGTTTTTAAGGAGGAAACTGAGGTGGTGTGTTTTTCCATAATATGGGGCCTGAAAATTTGAAAAAACGAGTAATGAGATATGAAATTAATGTATATTTGTGATAAAGGATTTTTCCACCTAATTTGGAATTGTAAAATTGATTCAGCCACAAGTATATTAAAGTTCATACAATTTAATAATTTAATTTTTGCAATAATAACCACAATAGAAATAGAGTAAAAATTACTAAAGTCTAAACAAGTCCTACAATTTGCAATTGGACAAAGTATATGAACAACCGACCATATGCCACATTATATCTATACCACATTCCCACCTCCTTCGTCCAGACGACCTCATCTTACCTAGTATGTGTAGTTTTTTCGCCTCAACAACTTTCTCTTAACTTCTACACCTTTCCTAATTCTAAACGTCAACTACCTAATAAATTCTTTTCTTTCTCTCTCTCTAAAACCTCACTACTAGGCTTGAGTGGACGTTTCCGTAACAAAATGAACCGCTCGAGGTACAGTGTTACTCGGCGCGGCATATCTTTAGGATAGAGCCGTCAATGAATTTCAGTTTTTAAAATTGATCTATTACTAAGTGGCTTAAATTATTGTAAGGTGTGCGATGAATGTGTGGTTAAAAGAGGTAATACTATTATAGGCCTCAATTAACTATTGGGAGAACATAGATAGACACCTAAAAATTGCGCATAGACATGTATCATAGATTGATTAGTCTCGCCTTGCTCTAAGACTAGTTCCAAGTACTCATGATTGGGTCTTTTTGTTGTGTGTTATTCTCTATACTGATATACACTCTTGACGTTTACCATTATCTGTAAATTTGTGGCTAAATTGGGCTTGAACTTGTGTCATTAAACTGATTGATTTATGGTCTTCATTTTGTGGACTCACCCAATAAAAATATTTTTTAATGGAAGGATAATAAGCAGTTTAAGAATTGTGTAAAGTGATTTCGTCGAACTGAATCTAATTTAGAATGAGTAAGACTTTGATTATCGTGTAAAGTAAAGGATGAAAGGTGATTAAGGCATTGCATCTCGAGATCTTATGGATGTATATCTCAAAATCTATTCTCTCTCTTTTTCAGCTTACCCCATTATCTTATTTATTCCTTAATGATTTTTGCCACTACGTATTCATAGGGAGAAAAAATGAAGATGAAAATTATAATCTAGAGTTCTCTCGATACTTATATGAGACACACAAGATTTCAGAACGATTTTACTATCACCCTTTTAGCCAACAAAACGTGCTTTACACTTATCTAGCCAAATATTTACCCTGTCTGATTTAACCAATGATGAGACAATTGATGGACGACTGGTGTTTGAGTTTGTGTAGGACCAACGTCGTAAGTTAAAGCCTCAAATTTGTAATTGTATGAATGCAATTAGTATTGCAATGTAGTTCCGTGTGTATTCCCAAGTGAACATTGCCGAATAACATACATCAAAACAATCAAGATATATACAATTCCATAAAATCATATGTCATAACTTTTCCGTTGTTGTAAAGAAAGATATCAACATCGGATATGAACATGATATGTTTGAAGGGTAATGTAAGGGCGTGTACTTCCGCTAATTTAAATCTGTATATCGTCCTCCCAATGTTTATATGATTTATTGTTGAATTGGTGGTCACTACTACAAAATTACTGCAACATAACTCGTCTATTTATTTTATTTGTTTGGATGCTTAATAACAAAATTATATAAATCAATGCGTGTGTCAATACTCGAACGTTAACCCACCACATCAAATTTTTTTGCAAACTTATTATGCTCGTAAATGCAGAGTATGCTTCCATATCATGTAGATTACACTCAAAAGGTAGGTTACCAAATCACAACATTGGACACAATATGTAAAAGGAAAACCTCAAAACGAATCCATTGCATTTAACATCTCCAAAAGATATTCCCATATAGAGCGTGAAACATCCTTTGAACTATACTTTGCCGACCTAATTTTTCAACCTAAAGCTTTGGTGCGCTACTATTAGGTAGACTAGTGCCAAACATGAAACCACGCGTTCCATATTGTGAGGTGGATGAGAAAGAACTGGGAGCCTATTTCGTGCTGAGAATAGTTTTTTGAAGAATTCACTTTGACAAGAACTTATATAGAAGTTTGTGTCGCCACACGAATTAATGTGAATCTATTTACTTTAAATTCGAATCTTCCCTAGTTGGGAGCCATCTATTGCTGTCCTCTTATTAGCGTTCCGCGTTTGGCACAAATTCCGCTAACTTGAGAAATATCCAAGAATTTCGCTACTTCTCTGCTGTTAATTTACGTCCAATTATTTCTTCTTTTGAGAGAATCTTCGTTTTTCTTCCATTGTGTAGACTAATATCTATGCACATTTATTGAATATAGAAATAAGTCTCTTTGTCTCATTGCAAGCTCATAGAATACTTTTGATTATAACTAAGAATTAATCATTGTATTTGTAGCAATGTTGTGTGGCATCTCTCTATCATAGAAGGATATCCCTCAACCTGATACCCAGAACGTATCGGATTACACCATTTCATTATCCCTAATTGATAGTTAAACAAAAGTTCTTGTCGAGCTATTATATGTCGTGCAAGATATTTCTGTGAACCGTATGCCCCTTACGAAGTGATTAGTGTATGTTTTCCTTCCTTTCTTGTTCCTTGTGTGCTGCAAATCGTACTTTTAACTCTGCCCACCACTTTGCCTCCACGTCGGCATCACCACAACCACTTCATCTCTCAACTCACTCGTCAGCACAAGGCGACAAACGTCTCACAAAACGTACGGGTTCCGAGCATTACCTCTTTATATGAGGGAGACTGTGATAAGATGCACTCACAGTAAAGATGGGCTCGCAATATAAGCGTCATGCTTACTATAAGTTCTTAGAATTATATGTGTTGGCCATTATGTGTTTTCATACCATTTCACCTACTTTTGGTTAGATTTCCAACTTTGTTTATTGCAAAGTCATATTTTACATTCTCAACTTTTCTAGTTTATATTCTGTTGTAGTTTTCTAATTATTCATTAAGGTTATATCGTTTTTTTTTCTATCTTTGATAACACCTTAATTAGTGTTACCAAATAATAGTCATCATTTTGAAAACAAGTAAACTTATTGCAAGTGAATGACCTCCCAATTAGAATTACTAGAATGAATTCACGAATCATAATGTTCAACTATTGCTAATTAATCCAACTGATTCTAAGTGTTAAATTGCGTATTTGGATTGTCATTGATGCGATTGAAGCTGTGTAATAAATAAAGGCCCACCTGTAATGTTTTTGCCAAGTGAATAGACATCTATCAATCTTTTACTATTCCGAAAGAACAAAAGTCTTCCCCTCTTCGTTCTGAAATAGTTGGAGAAGCTAGGATTGTAAGCTATTGCATTTTTGCAACTACGTTGAGGCCTTCTATCTCGGCTCTTTAATATAGAAAATTGAACTCCGAGAGCTTTTTTCCCAACAGCTTAAATCTAACATATAAAACAAATAGTTTGTCCCATTACCCCTTCAATCAACTCCGAGCAGATTAGGGTCAAATGGCAATAGAATGTAGTATCTCCAGAGTTGAAATGAAATTCAAGAGATAATGTAACTACTCAAACGGGCCAATTCGCTAAAAATACAAAAACTAGTTCTACGACCCATTCGGTACCCCTAGGGCTTACGTCTGCGTGTATTATCGGGCACCGTGCCTGCATAGTGATATTAGTGTTTCACAACATCTTTATTCCAAGTTGTAAGTGAGATTTGTTTTAGAGCTATAGATGGACGATATAAATTAATTTGAAATGCAATTTCTTTGAGAATTACACGCACCTAACGCCTAACACCACTCACCTCGATCCAAAAATGTCACAGAAGTGCAAACCTGAGCCCACCAATTTGCCCTCTATCCCAATGTTCAAGACTTTATTAAAGTACGTGTCACGAATACCTTAAAGTACGATCTGCTGTATATCTGCGCGGAAATGACTTAAGAAAGCATGCACTACACTAGAGGTTCATAAGACCAGTGTATCTGACTGCTATTGTTACACGACAAGTCTGATCAAGACCCGGAAAATGACACAAGATGAAGAGAAAGTAAATCTGCATCAACAAGAAAGTTGACATGGAACGATTCTACAAAGAAGAACAATAAATCTTGAAAGGTCTGGGACATAAACTAATTTGATGTGAAAAGCCCGACAGAAATAAGTAGCTTTGTTGCGAAGTAGCACGATGCTACAGACACTTCCGCCACACCGCGCCCGGTGCATGGTCAAATAGTGTCTTAGAAAGCTTCTACATTTTTGAAACTTGGAAGCCTGAGAAGTGGTGTTTTTTGTAACATAAATGAGCGCGAATTATGTGATAAATTTTGTCTGATAAGAAAACGTCACGAAGACACAAATTATAAGAATACGTATATCATAGAGACAATGTGTTCTTGGCTTTTATTAAATTGTGATCAATATTGTTCTATTAGTAAAGAGCAAGTGAACTGAAAGAATTGCCCCGAATAGTTAGAAACCCAAATAACCCAAGAGACAGTCGTTAAAGTTATGTTCCTCTCTTTCTCTCTTGCAAAACAAACAAAATACCAACAAATCTCCAAAGCATTACGAAGAGTAGAATTTCTGAATTAGTCTTTATTCTCCTTCAACGGTTTCTGGGCTCCTCTTCCCATTCATACTCCGTGTCATCACAAATAGGTGATGAAGAGTGAGTTCTGCACCCCTTAGGCCTGTTTCGACGACTCGTTTTTTCGCACTCCGTGTCTGTCTCTCAATTCATTGCTCAAATCCTCCAGAAACTAAGTAGACCTTGTTGTTCTTATGACAATATCAATTTTGTGACTTCGTCAATGAAGATTTTAGTTTGATTTCCAACTTACCCCTTTCCTTATGTTTCATCCTTTTCGTCGTGTCAATGCTGCCAGCATTTCTTGTTTCGTTATCGCTTTTTTGCACGAGTGGAATGCACAATCTTATTTTATTGTTGGTGTAATTATTGAATAACCTTGATTATTACGGAGTCATCTAACATATCTCTGTATATCATGTTAAATATGAAGCCATTAGTATTGAGTTGTAGAAGGTTGTGAGAATATCAAAGTTTTGCTGGTTTTGGGGGAAACCTAAAATTGTTAATTAGAACGTTGTCCCAGTTTTTTACATTACTAAGTATTAACCGTACCTTCATTAGTGTGTTTATGCTATATTATCACCTTGACATTTACTATTGTCGTATATGCAATAAGTAATGAAGAGTGAGCTTCAATGATGATGTTTATATGCTTCTCAGTGTAATTCTGCTTGTGTGGCGAACCAATGAACTGTTTTTCGACTATTAGCTAGAAAACATTCCACAATCTTTAATTGTGCATTAACCATGTTGCATGGAGTAATTGAGTGTATTTCGGAAGACTTGAACTATGGATTAAGCGAACCTGTGCGAGAAGACGAGTGTCAGAGAAAGAAATAAGTTGTTAATTCAGCAATTTATTAGAAGTATGTTATCCAAGCGTAACTCTATTAATCCTACAATGCCAAGATGACATAATTTGTTCTCTCCAATCACCATTTTTGCCTTACATTGTGATTTCTTAAGTCTTATGCTTGATATGGCCACACCCATTGTTTGTAGGTGAAAGTGCTTGATTCAACCCCTTTGCAAGGATTGTGAGTTTGACGTGGGCATTGGTTTGATCTTGATTGCTCAAACTAGTAAGACTTGAGGGGACTTGGTTTGAACTGTTTTGCGAGGGTTAAGACTTGGAGATGATCTGTTAATCAACCAATTCAACATATTGCATCACCCTAATTGTTGGAAGATTGATCTCACTCTTTGATGGGAATCACTTAACTATGGAAGGTGCACTTATACTCCTAAGGTTTTAGAGTAATTGTTTTTCCCCAAAGCTTATTTCAATAGTTTGCTTAGCTAGTTTTAGTTCAATTTCACACTTCAAAGTATGTTTACCACCCAAGCTAGTGTAGTTTAGATTTAAACTCCTTTTGTTATCTTCCCAGAGGATCGACCCCTTACTCACCTCTATGTTTTGGTATAGTTYTTAGTATRGGTATATAAATTATGATTTTGAGAGCGCTGATTAGGTTTTCTAACCACCCTTTCCGGGGCCCTTCAGACTTCCATTCCCATTATGACCAACATTAGTGGCAACATCGCCAGACTGTATCTCATCAATTTATTTCGGCTTTCTTTCCTCTAAATAGAAAATTAGCAAGATCCAATGTCTGGTACTCCTTCTTTGAGATTTTRAACCCATTTGCCCTCATCTATTAATTGATGAAGCCTTTAAAAGCCTTACAGTAGTGAGTTGAGTGTGCAGCACTGAAATGTCACCTGCATACATTGAGATTGTCATAATCTTGTTCTTGGCATTTTGGAGCAACCAACACTCCTTTCTTCACAACGCGCTCGTATAATTTTACAGCAATAGCCACATTAGAGAGCTCCTATATGTAAATATGGGAAATAACATTAACATCAATACTAACCATATTACAGTCCATCTCATATTGTTCTAATTTTGATAAAAATTCAGAATCAATTTCACAAGCATTTGCACTCTTTTCGGGAAAATTAATGTTTCCTTTATTAATTTCATCCTGAACTCTATTTWTGAAAATTACACAATCACTGGTTTTATGTGTGAAGGCATCATGTCGTTACAATAGATTTTTCTTTTTATTTTGTTAGGATTCCTATCCTTGTGTTTACCCACTAGTTTAATCTTCTTAAACTTTAATAGCCAACCAAATATCTCGTCACATTTTTTGACATCAAATGTGTACTCTCTTCTTTGTTCAGTCTTAAAGTCTTTCTTTTAAGAAGACTTTTTGTTCATTAACTGAGGACATTTGAATGGTTGGCCCTGGACCAATTCAGCCATAGCCACATCCATTTGATCTTTTAACACAAAATACTACATTTTACAAGGAAGTTTTTCATATTTTTTTCCCATAATTTTTCGACATATGGATACATAATTATGAATTTCTTAAGCACAACACGCAACTAAGAGAAACGAAGTATTCCGGAAGCTTCCTCAGTCGTGGCTTGCTCCCCAAGGATATCCACATTTATCTTCTGCCTTCCCATGRACGAGTCAGCTATTTTCAAAAGCGAAATCTTTTTTTTCAAATTTACAGCCGAGCAAATAAGGCAAGTTGAACCAGAAAAAGGGAGAAACAAGAGCTGGGCGAAATACTAGTAGAAAAAACATCATATAATGCGGGTCATTTGCTGCAATTATATAAAAATCGCAACAAATAACTGTTATTTACTGCAGTTTTTATAACAACCGCAACAAATAACTATTATTTGTTGCGGTTTTTATAACAACCGCAACAAATAAAAGGTGAAAATTTGGGTATAGCTTATATGCTGRGGTTATATGGCTCAACCGCAGCATATACTTACTTTGTATAAAAAAATTAAACAAAAGCACCATCTCACAAACCGGCCCATTATACGGAGTATATATTCCCATTATACGGAGTATATATAAGAAACCCTGATTAACCCTCTCCTCTCATACCCCCATCCTCATTCTCTCTCCTCTCATCAACTAGCTTCTCTCTAGGGTAATATAATATCGTTGATTCCCAATCAAAGTTGGTGATGGTATGCCATTAGACTTGCTAAATCCATTCATAATGGAATTTTCTTTTTAGTAGCCTGTTGTTGAGGTAAAGAATATATTAATTGTTTACTTACAAGGAATGAACGTTGCTTGAATTCTGAAAAAATATTTATTACTTATTTGTAAAATTTTTTCAAGTGCAACAGGGCTAAAAGATGTTAAGTTTTCTATTCAGAATTGAGATTGAGGACCTTTTTCCGGATATTTCATCAAGTCAATACTTTGATGATATTCTGTAATCTTCACTTATTTGTCTCCATAAAAAGCATTTAACTGTTCCCTCTCAAAGTTAGAGTGGATTTTCACGGAACATAACTCAGCACACATTGTATACAAGCGCAAGCGTAGTGGAGATTCTCCACAATAACTTACCTCGCTAAAAGACAAAGTTCAGGACCTAAACAAACCATTGGAGAATCTCAAGGGGCACTTACCATGGATTAGATGCACCATTGCTTATACAAGTATTACATTCCATTGTTAATTAAGATATTCATACAATCTGTATGTACCTCGACATACTTAGCCTTCTCTCAATAATTCTGTGAGCTATCTTCAGAAGCTACTATTTGAGTTTGGTGCATTGGTCAGAGAAAGTCCTACAATTTTGGTCTCTCAAACATTAGTGAAGTCATCACTATCCCGCTCCAGCTGGAATCGATTCAGCTTGATCATCAACAAACAGGCACCAAGGTCTTCCTCTTACTCTCAACTGTGGGTGTTCAAAGGGCCAAGACGGTCTACTAAAGCTTGGCCTTTTACTGCTTTGAGAGACATACTTTCAAGCTCAAATTGAGTAGATACCATACTCACTTACCACAACCTTACTTTTGACCAAAGGGGTGATTTAAGAGACTGTTTCACAGTCAGTTGGGTGATACAACTTCAATTGAGGAAAGCATTGAAATAATGATTAAGTGTATGAAGCACTGATATACAAAACTCAAACACCATTCCTCTAGCATTTAGGTGCTACGGCCGAGCGTCACCGGATCGAACTGGTTTAGTCCCTGTACCTCGAAGGGTACAATAGGTGATACTTGGTTTTGCTCAAATTGAATTCTTGCCATTTGCATAATGTGAGTATGCTTGGAGTTTGTGTTGATATTCATATCTCGAGACGCTTAGAAGGATCGTCACAATTTCTTTGGAAGCTGCGGAAACCTGGTTTAAGCATGAACTATATTTTCATAAAGAAACCGGTTAAGCATGGCCTATAATTGCTTAATTGGATAAAGCCATGGCCTATATTCCTAGTTTGGTTGTGCACCAAAAGGTCAGGATTAAGGGAACAGGGTAAGGGCGAATTAGTTCACAAACGCCCCCCTCATCTACCAGCATCGTACTCGGTCATTGCGAGTTGTTGTCAAAAACGACAAACAAAGATTTTCTGTTTTTAACCTAAGCTGCAATTACTAGGCGGGTGTTAATAGAATCAATGCAAATAGTGTCTGTTTTGTCGTGACATGTGTTATTAATCCCGTATTCTACGAGCCTAATACTGATTGTCATTGTTTGTCTATTAGGCGTGAAACACGAAATTTGCTAGTTTTTTGTTAAAACATATTAATGGTTATTTGCAAGCATGCAAGAACTTGTAGCGAGTAATTGAAAGTTTTGCCTTAAAGTTACTTTCAATCTGATTGCGAATTAGTTTTTAATCAAATTTACATGCAAAAGAACATAGAAAGTTAATCTCTAATCAAGCATGTGAAAAGTATGTTATAATTGAGACTTTGGCCTCAAACTTATCTTGCAACGCATTGCCATTAGATCGAGAACGGAGCTTTGGACCTTAAAGACTTTGTAGTACCTTTAGAAACCTTGAAATCTCCTAGATCTAATTAGAATTGCTGTGTTTGAAAGTGTTTGAATTGGTGTTGTATGTGCTTGAATGTGTTTGAATGAGATTTTTGTAGAGTGAGTTGGACGTTTAGAGAGAGAACACGCCGAAGTGAAATCATTCAAAGTTGTGAAATGAGGATTGATGACTAAAAAAAGGGAAGAAAACTGGCGCAATTACGCCCAAGGTGGTGAATTTTGGCCGACTAGTAGAAAAAAGCTCATTTGCTGCGGTTTTAACCGCAGCAAATGAGCCATGCAGAAATGACTATTTGCTGCGTTATAACTGCAACAAATAAGGGGTACTATTTGCTGGCGAATATGGCTAAAAACCGCAGCAAATAGTCCTTATTTGCTGCGGTTTTTGCCATAACTGCAGCAACAGTCTTGTTTTTTCGATATTTTTTTTATAATATATATATTATTAGTCACACCTATTTAACTTTTTTTTTACTTAAATTTTATTAGAATTTTTTTAACTTGTTATGGTGTTTGATTTTCAATCTTGATCATAAAAATGAAAAAAATACCAAACAAACTTAATACTTGTTTATATTGAAAATGTAAAAATGATTACAATTATAAAATATCAATAATTTAATGTTACATCATAAAAATACAACATTAAAGAAAAAAAAACTTGTTGAAAATCTCATCTTCTACACCTCACAATCTGTATCATCAACCCTCTTTATTGAATCATAAAATATATTTGACCAAATAAAAAATTCAAATCATATGAAAAAAAACAACATTTAATTAAAAAAAAATAAATCACATTCAAAATAAAATCAAGATTTGTACCTGAAGAATCGACAAAATTAAAAACAACTTTTTTCAATAAAAAATAACTGTACAACATAAAAATAATAAGCTACAAAATAATTGAGAATTCGTCAAATCCAGAAAATTAAAGATTTTCAGGAAGGCAAATAATTTTTTAATTTAAAAAATTCAAAAGTTCATCAAATTCGTCAAATATTGTAGACCGTCATAGCCGCAAACAACCCCTTCACCACCTAGTCATCGTCGCCACCACCAACATAACGAATTCGCAAAACGCAATCGTAAAAAACCCAACAATACACCTGACCAGATTCCACAAGAAAATCGCAACACGCAATCGTCAAAAACCCAACTCGCACCACTTTACAAAGAAATATATACCATTTCAAACAGATCTGACGAAAAAATTCAAAACATTGAGATCTAAGATATTTTCATAATTCAAAACGAAAACAAGTTCGTCAAAATTCAGAACGAAAAAAAACTTCGTCAAAAATGATAATGATATTCTACGACGAAAAAACAAAATGATATAAGAAAATTTGGAACGAAAAATTTTAGGAATCCAAAGAAAGAAGACTAGTTTATCAAAAAAATAACAAAATAACCCAGATCTTGTCACTCTTGACTGCTCCTCGGTGTGAGCTCGTGATGTTGGTGGGTTGGCCGAACGGTTGTGAGCTCGTGGGTTTGTCGGTGGTGAGTGAGATGGTGGTGTGGTGTGGTTGAGGTGGTTGTTGCAAAGGAGGGGTGGTGAGGTTTGGCGTTTGGTTTTGTGAAGTAAAGATAGATCTGAAAAAGAGGAAGAAAGAAAGTGAAAAGAAAGAGAGAGC
>SNQN01000904.1:52599-76271 GCA_008642245.1 Bassia scoparia
GTAGGCGCGCCCCGTTAAAAGTGAGGCGCCATCCTATATGTCCTAAAAAGTCTTCAAAATCAACTTAGAGCATATTTACCAAATAATAGCAACATAACTCATATTAAAATACAATAAATATCTCCATATCCATTAGTTATAGTTCACACCAAAGAGCGCATTTAATAATATAAAAACAAACCATACATAGCAAAGAGACGCAAACATATTTGCTCCATGTATTATTCTTGATGTCCTATACTAAAAAAATCAACACTCTAGTATACATTAACTTACTCCATTCATAATCAAATTATCCGCCATCTACATCGTTCACCAATTAGTATCGTCTCATCCTCCTAAATATCCTCATTCTTACCAATGTCCATCTTCTACTTCTTTCACTCCACTAACCATAATCAATTCCCACAACTCTACGTGAAATACCTGTTAGGTGGAAGTAGATCGCCAAACGGACTTCTCCTTATCAATCTAGAATCTAGGGGCACTCTAGTACCCTGAACTCTAGTGAATAATTGCTCATTCCCCGGCTATACCCTAACCACCACTCCCAATGTCTAAGTGCCATTCATCCCACACCTGGCATCATCATTCTATTCTGTCAGTTCTTCTTCCATTCTTCCAAGTAACCCAACTCATTCATATCACATATCTTCCTCAGAGGATAGGTGTGGCTACTGTAGTCTCCTATTGTAGCACGCCTCAAAGCACGATATATCTTCACAAATAGACCCATTCATTTAATCTATCTTTTCTGCCAACAGGATTTCCTATCATCTTTGTATGAACACATTAAAAAAAATATATTAGTTATAACCAATTTTAAACTTAAATATCAATCTCACAAAGTAAACAAATCATACCATAAACAACGTTACATTTAATAAATTAATTACAACTGAAATGCCCCCAATTCCTGCTATAATCCCGGTCCTGCACTACAAAGTGAAGCTAACTACGCTTATAGCTAAAATCTTAAAATTTATATTATTTTAGGAAGTAAATGATCCATAGGAACACCACCAATCAAACTCATTTAGAATGAAAACCTAATGGTATAATGTAACATAAAATTATATCACATCTACAAATTGTAAAATATGCAGTCAATATAACTCATCAGTAAAAAGTTAAAACGGTTTTACCTCGTGTTTGCTTTTTCCATATCCTAATCGCGCATCTTTGTTCGAAAAGCATTTCTATATGCGCTCACAACCCTTATCATCTTAATCTTGAGTTTGTTCATCCGAAACCACTTCAAGCAGACAAGTAAACCTTCATAAAACCTCATCACAAGATACATTTTCGCATTATCATAAACAAAACTCCGAATTAGAAAGTCCTGCATGCAAAGACGAATGAATTAACGACTCCCGCTTTTATCAATGAATTTCAAAGGCGTCTTGCACATCTGCCTCTCTCTCTTTTAAAGCTCTTACGCAAATGAACCTCTTAGCTCTATCCATAGCTTCACAAATACCCTATAGTGGCTTCTTCCTTCCATCAAACAATTCTAGAACCTTACAAGTGTCCGGAAATAACAATGAGAGAATAAAGAACATTCCTCCAAAGTTTCTATGTACAATATAATAGTCACTTCTTCCACCCGACTTCTTTGACCACTTGAATTATTCCATCTGGAATAATCATCTTCCTTAAGTTTTCTTTGCTTGTGAAATGAGAAAGAGTGATGAAGGATGTTGCAAATCATGTACCGGTCGGCCTATGAAATCCTTTCAGTTGTGAACTTCTCATCATTCACAACCAAATTGCTATATATAGCCATTGATGAACAACACTTTTTAGTGTATTCTTCAAACTGGAGTAGTCTTGACCAATACTCTAACATGAGATCAATGCAATTGGCGACAGGAGTCCAATAACCGGTGTTGTCTTTGGCCTCAAGTAACCCTCCTAAAGAATAAGCAGTAAAAAATAGTTAAAACAACTATAGAAAATTAAATTGAATTGAAAATAAAAACAAAGAACTTTATTTAATTTATCGGCCTTTAACATTAGTTAAAGCTTGTTCCACCACTAACTATCATTTCGCTCCCATTTCCTCAACATTTCATCAACCTATCTTGAATAATACAAGGTCAGCGATCTTTTACAATACTAGGCAGACATCCATAAGTAAGAACAATGGAGCCCTGGTATCAGTCCACAAGAAGTTCACGTATGACATTAACAATATTATAACAAACACACAAATAGCACAAACAACAATTTGAACCTACATATAATTAATTGCTTCCATTCATATAGTATTACAATATGTTCATCACTACTAAACAAAAGAAACCCACAACAAAATACACATGCAACAAACAGACACAAACAACAACAAACAAGCACAAACATCAAAAACCACATGAAACACATCATAAAACACCCACCAGCGAATAATAGGCATAAAGTAAATTCCCGCATCACTAAAAATCTACAACTTATACATCTCATTTTCATCCCCTATTTTAAGACATCCACACCTCAACCTTGTCATTTCAACCATCTATAACAAGGATTGGGAAGTCTGGCAAAAACTCAACTCTTTATCTTGTAGACCAATTTGCCTTTCCACTATAAAACCCCTCACAACTCGCTCTTCTCACATATCATTAGCATACATACCTCATAAATTACGGATCCTTGCGATTTTTCCTCAATTTTATTGAATTCACTTCCCATACACACATCCTACACTGAGCACCTTAGGGTTTCCTTATTTCTCTAAACCTCCCAACCAAGTGTTGTTTCACCAGATACGCACCTATGCTGGGCTATATTATTCCACAAAACATACAATCCATTTGCTCCTCATTAAAGCGATCCCAGTGTCCCTTTCTGTTCTGGATCCCAGTTGTTATGTCCCTCTCCACCGAAACTCGAGATTTTTGCCACTGTCTCATTCAATCAAGAAACAAACACCACAAACCCAACTTCACCAATTCACAATCTCTACTGCATACATCAAATAAATACAAACTCGAACACTAAAGTCTTTACTGACATATTTGAAATTGTAATCAATTTAGTAATTCAACAGACAAGTTACAGATACCTCCATCTTAGTAGAAAAAGCCTAAAAACCACCTAGTTTAACAATCATACTATTCTTTACGTTTGTAACAATTAACTTTTTGTAACGCTAACCCTAAAAGTGTCTCCCACAAAGATGGAAGTAATCTCGTTGGATGAAACATACCGCGATCACACGTTTCTTGATCTTCACTCAGAAAGAGTTTTGAACTCACGAAAAGTTAAAACGAGGTCTATCGGAAATAGTGAGCAAAGTCACCTACAAGGCAACATATTTCTTTCGTTTTCTCGATAAACCAAAGGTTTCGAAGTTTTCAAACAAATCACGCTGGCGCATTCTCATTGCTTTTTGTTTTCCATCATCGTGCGTCACATTTTTCGAATCCGCCCAATATTTTTACAATTATTTTTCTATTTTTCTATGATTTCTATGCAATTTGCGCAATGTTTAATACGCAGAATACGCCCAGAAAAACTGTAATAATAGAAAAATACTCCGGAAAACGTGAACCTTCTTAAAACTTCTAAAATCCTTGCTTGGAGAGCAAGGGGTCCTAGGATGCGTCGAATCAAGGGACAATCACGAATAAAAATCGGAGGAATCGACAATATTCGAGGTTTTGGAAAGTATAACGAGATCATGCGTAATACGCAGCTATAGCCGTAATATACCTCACAGGAGCTAATACGCCACAAGCTGCGATATACGCTCAACAATGCCATACGTTCTTGCCAAATTTATGGAAAGAGAGCGTATTTAGACGTGGCGCCCTCAGCGTTATAGCCGGCCGCCGGCTGACTACATCGATGCTTTGCTGGCTGAGCCACGAATCCCGCACTGAGTGCTTGGTGTGTTTCGAGTAGGGGAACGCCACCTGGCCTAGACAAGTATTCACGACGCCCCGAACGTTGGTCAAATCAATGCCCCACGTCCCCATCAATACCAGTCGTGGTCAAGGGACATTCTGCGGAATCAGATCCTTTCAAAGCCCAAATCGGCCCGCATGTAGCGGGCAACTGCTATCGGTAAAGTTGTGCACTCATTGTAATTCCCCATAAACCCCACGATCCTTAAATTTTGAACTGCACACATAACTTTGACTTTTTAGCACCTTAGGAGCGTTCTAACCCTAAAACCTAAGTTGAAATGTTTCTATGTATGCAAAGCGAACACCTAACCTGAAATTGACCCACTTTGTCAATATCAGTTAAAAAACGGTGCCTAAAACAGGGTCCATAGTAATCTGATTTAACAACAGGTGATTCAACACAATTCGTCTTTGTTAGCAAAATATAACAAGGTTTTATACAATTTAATCCACAAGAGCAAATAAAGATGAAAGAATGATAGTTTAAGATACCTTCACCAACAAATACAATTTGCAGAAACCATCATAGCCTCTATTAATCTCAAAGTAAACCTAAAATTAAGTTGTAAAAAGACGCAATTGATAATACAATCCTTTGGCCGTTTGAATTGACTACTATAGAAAAAAAATACGAGAAATGAATTGTTAAGTCCTGAAAAAACGCAATGCAAGATTCTCCGCCTTCAATTGCTAATATAGAATAAGAGAACATGTAGTATGACATGTAATACAAAGAAACAAAGAAAAAATGTAAAACGAAACAACTGTGAAAACAATGAAAACGAGATAATACACAACTCCTACTCATATTTACCTCTGTGAACAATTTTAAAATTGGAGTTTATCACATCTAAATTTATATAAATAAACTCATAAACAATGTTCCAGATATTTAAAAAGACAATGTGGAAATTATGCGTGAGTAATTCCAGAATCACCCTTTCACCGCTTGTTGATTCGAAAAAAATCGATTGCTTTTGAACTAAAACGATGTTAATGTGTTTTGAGTTTTAGATACGAGAGAAGAGTATGCTAGGAAGACTCTGAGATCGTCTTGTCTGTTAAGAAGTCATTGACTCTTCAACTCTGCGACTTCTAACTAGCCTTAAAGCCGTCTTATTATATCGCCGACATCAACGACAAAAAAAATCAAGAGCTTTCGACAAATCCCAGCCGATATATAACGCTAGCAATTGACGCGTATAATACCCGCTTCTCTTGCGTATATTTACGCTCACTATGCAGCGTAATTATACGCATATTTGTCTCTTTTTTATTCTCCTCTTCCTCTTATTTTTTGCAATAAAAAATACGTGATAAGCTGAGCTATCTACGCTACATGAACATGTAGCGTATATCGTCTACCTGTTGAGCTAGATTACGTCTTCCAGCTCAGTTGCGCTATATCACGCTCCCCAAGATTCTTTATAGCACTTTTTTCGCAAAATACCTTCGAAATATTTAGATTTCCTCGATTATGACAGTGAATTTCTTGCATTCGGACGCCACCTGAGATCCCCTCTGCTCTTCCAAGCCAAGGAGTTCAAATTTTCTAAAGTTCCACGTCTTTCCGGTCACCTCGATTTTCTAATTTAAATCAATTTGCTCTGATTCTGCGTATTTAAACATTGCAAAATTCATAAAAAATCTATAGAAAATAAATCAGAAAAATAATTATAAAAAATCACTGCCCAGGATTCAGAAAATCGTTTGACAGGGTCATTTGCGATGAAATCAGATACTGCTAATGAGACATCGCCACACTTCGACTAAACCTCTTTGCGAAAACCTTCTGTGAAAACCTTTGAAAAACACCGAAAGAAACATTTTGCCTCATTGCCTTTTGACCTTGCATCAAGTACCTTTCCCGACTATGACATATAACTATTATTTGTAACCATCACATTACTGTTGGTTACAAAAAAATTTAAAAGTAATTAACAAATAAAATGTTAGTTACGTATAATGAGTTTAAGATAAACCACACTAGATATTTGTAACTATTAAAATTTTGATGGTTACAAATAATTTGTAATTTTTTTTAAAAAAAATATCTTTAAAAATAATACATTAATAAAATCACGATTTGCAAGCCTCAATCAGAACAGTCTCACACCCTCACTCCATCACGCATCTTCTCACTTTGTSAGCCTCTCACTCTCCCAATCCGACACTACGATCGATCAACTACACCYCAACCCACCTCGTACTCTCTCAAATTATCTATCGTAGACCACCCAGTCTCTCAAACGCCACTGCACTGTTACCGCGCTGCTCGTTTATTGTTGCCCTGCACGTTTGCTGCCTGCACCACCACCACAACCCGCCATGACCGCAAGACACCACCATACACATCTACACACTAACACACTCATAACTTCAAGTAACCTCTAATTTGAAAACTCTTAGTTATTTAATTTCTCTAATTTGTTAATTACGGTTTGAGCCTCTCGAACTTCTTTCAAATTCAGGTCATTATTTAATTTCTCTAATTTTGCTGCTCTTTAATTCAATTTATTTAATTAGGGTTTTGTTTAATTCAATTTCTAAATTTGTTTGAATTTCWTGTCGATTTCTATTATCTGGACTTCATTTTTCATTCTAGGTTAAATCCTTGTCTCTATTTTTCTTTGCCCCAGTTTCTTGTTCGATTTCAGTAATTGATGTTCCTATTCATTTCATGGTTTGTTTATTATTATTGTTATTATATAATTTGTTTGGAAAATTGTTTTGTTGCGGGCTTCAATTTTTATTTTGAACGCAACGAAACAATTGAAATCCAGTAAATGCCCCTAATGTTTGATTAGGAATAACAAATAGTAATTTCATTTGATTGCAAGGGAAGATGCTTATGTTCTTGCCCTTCCCCGCACCATTCTTTTAATTTTTGGGATTCAGTATTGCACTTCTTTCTTTTATTTTGWTRATTTTTGTTGCTCTTCTGTACACTATTGTAAGCATCAGTGTCTTATAACTTCATCTATGACATTATTATCACCTAAATATACCTTTGTCAATGTTGCAACTGTTATTCTATTATTTCKACTCCAATCTTTTTCCACAAGAACACTTCCAATATGTTGTCCTATAAAGGAKTATATAATTGTCTAAAGTGTTTACCATCTATTTCTCCTAATTGTTTGTCAAATGATTTACTTTGAGCTTATGATGACTAAAGGTTAGACTGCTCTTTCTTGACCTTCTTAACTTTCAATTACTGCCAAACTCAAAGAGGCTTCCTTGGTTATTTCACTTTGTGTTTGGTTGCTGATTCGTTCGTTTGGGAATGATTTTAATATCACTCTATTGTATCTTTGGTGCCTAAATACCATGCTGCACATCACGGCTAATGTTTAAGCWTTTGTTTAGGTTAGATGCACTCCACTGCATCGCGCAGCTAGCATTGGGAACTCAGAGCTGTGTGAACTTTTCATTGAAGAGSGAGCTGAAATTGATGCCCTTGACAAAGCTGATCAAACTCCTCATATGACTGCAATTATATGTGAAAACAGACAGGTATATATATCGACAGAGAAATGTTATCTTCTTACCGGGCTTTATTGTGTGATTCTTCTTTATTTTTGTACCCCTATATCTTCCTTTCAAAATAGAAAATTTACCAAACAGTTTATACTTTCTTGTTACAAAATAAACGCAACAAACGATTGTTATTTGCGAGATAAAAAATATATTCATCTATTGCATTTATTTTGGGAAGATCATTGAAAGTTGGGATTATTTATATCATTTTTTCCAAAAAAAGTT
Organism: Bassia scoparia; assembly: GCA_008642245.1. Lineage (NCBI taxonomy): Eukaryota > Viridiplantae > Streptophyta > Magnoliopsida > Caryophyllales > Amaranthaceae > Bassia > Bassia scoparia. The sequence goes on from SNQN01000904.1 coordinate 60,276, forward strand.
GGGATTATATCAGCAATTTCATTAGCTGATGTGACCTTCTGTTCCATGATCCAAATTGATGCAGATTATAAGGAATGCTTTTGGAGCGCCTGAAGTTTTGACAAGGGCGGAGGCATACTCGTCAAAAGTAGTAGAACCTTGAGTGGAGTATCAAAGCTAAAACAGTTAAGCTAAACTTCTCATGTTTGTTACGCTGTCATGTKCAGAGCAATTCTTTGCTCTACTGTTGATGGAGCATGCTTCTCCACTTTCTGTTTATTACTCCTCTCTCTTAAAAGCTACAACCGATAACATCTGGGAAAAAAAATATACGAAGTATACAAAGTATAAATCTGATTCTGTTGTTAACCTGTGAATTAGCTATGACAAGCTTAGATACTCTGTGATAAGCGTCACTCTTGTTAGAATTTTAAGCTCTTRAATTAATGAATAGTAATTGTATCTTTATATCTCAATATTCTATTGTAGATGTCTTATGACTTTCAATTAATGAATTAAATCGTCAAAAAAGAAATTTGATTTTTTTAAGAGTTCTTAAGTTTATTTAACAATTCTGAGCCTTTTTTTTAATGTAATAACTAAAAATAGAAAATCAATGTCTACAACATAAAATCTTTTTTGGGGGGGGGGGATTTTTTCTTATTGCTGTTCTCTGTCTGTTTTTAAATTTTTTTAGGATAACAAATGTTAGGTGTTGTATATGTACTCTACATGTTAATCAAGTTTTATACTCTATATTATAATAATTTAATTGCATGAATAAAAATATGGTGATTATCATCTAAAATGTCATGTATGTTAATTGTTTTACTATATAAATGTAATTTGTATGTGAATGTCAGTATCGATTTAATTGATCAATTGCAATTTAAATGTTAGTATGTAATGCCATATTTAAAATGTCAGTATATTCACTAGTGGAAAAATTGCCATGGGTAACCATCATTTTTGGCTATAGTAACCAACTCGATTTTACCTCATGTGGCAGGTACCTTAAAGTTAATTTTTATTGGTACCAACAATATGATGGTTACCAATAGCATGTTATTGGTAACCCTTTTTCTTAATTGCATAGTTACAAAGAAATAATTGAAGCCAGATATTAGTCAATATTAAAGTGAGTGAACTGTGACCTATGTGAGCAAATTTTGTGTACCTAAAACGATTGCAGTCTAATGGCAACTCAGTAGATATGTGATATATACATTGCTCTACCTAAAGTATACACTACGTGCATTTGTACGAGCAAAACATATTGATTTGATGGTTTACACAGACTAAGTTAAGATTATCCATCATTATCTTGTCTCCAAATTAAAAGAATACCTTAAACTCAATCCATTCCCATTAACACTGTAGGTACAGTTCTTCAAAACTACACTATTAATTGCGGAGAACCAAACTTAGCACATCTACAGTACATAATGATAGCCGTACTGACTATGGTCTTTTGAAAGAATTAGAGCCACCAAGTAAAGTACTTTAAAACTTAGCAGCCAAAGTGGAAGGAAATTATGTGTTATAATATGTGCGGGCGAATTGCTGTTCGCGACCATCATGATATCTGTAGGCGAATGCATGCGGAACCCTCACATGAGAGCGACTTTGTGCCCGTGCGTATCTCCTACTACTATGGAACCAAGACACCCTATCGATCTTACATAAGAGCGGTTCTAACCTGTCCGCCTGCAAGATCCTTAAATGCGTGAGGCGCCGAACTGCCGCTGTAAGAATCATCTCAGAACTCTTGCAACCTGTCCTAGTCCTAACTCACGTATCAGCCAATTGCGTCTCAGTAGCCATCATCCAAAGTACGTACGCCTGCATAGGATTAGCTCAGAGATCGAAGAGAATCCTCTGTGATCTCTCGTCACCACCTCGATTATCGGTGGTGCGCTAAACCAAAAGCAAAGCAAGAGCGAGGGCTCTGTGGATGCTAAAGATACACAATAGCGAAGGATTCTCCCATAGCTGGCAACCACATTGAGAACAATGACTCCACATCATGAGTATTGACATACAACGCATAATAGCAACCATCGCAGGATGGAGTTAATAGAGATGCACATGAAAATCTCAACTCATAAGATGATAACAAAGTGAAACTTAAATTTTTGTGTACGTAAACTTTCCTATCTCTATCATTCACAGATGCTTAATCGAGCATTCCTCAGATATCATTAATATATTTAATCTCAATTTGAAAATTACTATACACAAACAACAACTAACATGGAATTTTGTAACTACGAATATTTCGGTGCTTTAAAAATACGAGACTGGTCGACATCGAGTTCCCTACCGAATGATTCTATTTGCAAACACTCAATCAAGTACGAATTGACTAGGAATATGGAGCAATTGGCTGCTCACCCACTTTCTCATGCACACACCTAGACCTCACAAGGCTGTGAAGGCACACCTCAACCTAAAGTGAGTCTCCGCTCAAAACTGCGATCGACATCAAATTGCATGCCTACTCCGATCTCTTTAACTAAAGGCGCCTACTCACCTATAAAAGTCTCCGGGACGTAACCCAAAATAGGTACCGGATTAACACCAGTCTCATCAGCTATTATAAATGAATTAAATTAATTCTCACCACATATATTATCTTACTTATTTAATTACATTATTAATTTTTCATTATTTATATTATGTTTATTACATTATAAAATTATTAAATGTCCTCTGTAATTGTATATAAATTATAATAACTATATAATATTTAAAAATAAATAATTAATAATTTTATTCTTTTTGTCTCTGATTTTAATTTATCTAATTTAAATTTGATAACAGCTCAAAAACCGCTCTCACCAAAGTCGTAATTGTAACAATATATAAAGCATAACAATGAATCTAATATTCATATCAATATTTGAGAGGAGAGCCTCGAGAATTCTAGATACAAGTGTGCCGCCTTCAATTCTCTAAGAATATTAGTACAGCTCTCGTCAAGTCGAGACTTTCTGTTCACACGTGGTATAAGAATCTACGAGAATCAGAGATATTTCACAATATCTCTCTCCAATTTACTCTCGTGATATTTTGTTTTCGCGATGGAATGTTATTCAGGTAGTGCTTGAGGCTTTCTCTGTAAAGAGGAGAGGGTAATAAACAGAAGTGAGAAGCATGCTCCATCAACAGTAGACATAAAGAAATTGCTCTGCTAATACAACCTCGACAGCCTAATATCAATCACGACAGTTAACATATGAACAGATTAGTATAGCATTGGAAATATAGCAGCATCAAGAGCGTCATCTACTTCTATTTGCTGAAGTCCTGCGCCTCCGCTCTATATAGCAAGACCGCCATCAGTATACTTAGTCTCCATATCACCAAATTCCTGAGTAATTCTGTGCATCAATTGGGACTCAGTGCGGAACATGGGACAGGCGTACATCACATCCACCCTAAAAATTGATAACATAAACTTCTGCTAACCACATATTCGCCCTCATCCAAAGTTGTTTGAAAGAAACCATACATTGATATAAATTAAGATTCCAATATTCAATCGATACATCTATCCTCAGTAACATCTATTCAAATAAATGAACAAAGTAATAAGATATCTCTAGGTGATCTCTGCAAGAATAACCCCAGTACGTTGGTTGCTTCTCTCTCATTCAGTATACAAACAAGAAGTATAAATGTTTGGTAAATTTTCTATCCACATATGTGTAACGTATCCTATTGACGAGCAGAGGTAACTAACTAGAATCGATATAAAACAAAGAATCACAACAATAAGGAGTAGTCCCGTAAGACAACATATGTTGACATCATTTCTCTGTCGATTATATATTGAGTCGTCTTGATCTACTCCTATCACCTTCACAATAATCTCGCAGTCATATGAGGAGTTATGCGAAGACTCGAATCCGTTGCTAACAATGTGCTGCTCAACCTGTCTACAGACTCCTACTTGCTATGAAAATCTCGGGTCACTAACAGCTTCTTGAAGATTACCCTTTAGGGCTAGGCTCGCGAGATGCAAGTCGGAGATGCTCAACGCTAACAAATGACTTCGTATACAACTCATAGAGACCGGTTTCTTGAATGCTACGAGCAGATATCGAGCAATTTAATTATTACTACCTAATGAATTGTCATTTTAATATAGTTAAGTCTGTCCCTCTCAACAAGTGCGAACAGAATTATTAATTAAATTACAGCACCAATTACAAATACACAAGTTGAATGACAGTAACCAGTACTAAAGCCAACTTGATGATATAGTGAGTGCCTAGATGGTTATCGTCGAGTATTCAACCATTTATTAAGTATAAGCGTTCTACAATATCATGTAGCATATATATACATTAAACTTTGTTTGGTCATTGAAGTGGTCTCAATGATAATATCAGTCTCAAACATGAATCGTATATTGCATAGAAAGTAGGATGTGATAATACTCACTTTCTAGACAAATGATGTATTAGTTCCTTATTATTTATATCTATATCTACCTATTACGGTCTGCTTCCTAAGTGAAAATCCAATTGGTAAACATTGTACTCATTTTGGAAAACATCGAATTTAAGGAGCATATAGATTACAAAATGAGGTAAAAAAGCAAAGTTTGCTCACCTCAGTGTGGACAAATATATTTAGTTGATAATATAATCATGTATGTACAGTTATAATAAGAACTACATCTATGGATCGCTTGATTATAAGTCTCAACGCAAGAGCAAACCAAATGTACCTCCAAAACTATTCAAATATACAACAGAAGTGCAATAGCTCGTGAATAAATTAATCCCAATTAAACATTAATAAGATTAATATGCACAGGGTAAGGGGCCTCTAATAGACTAATAGTATACTTCGCCTATAATACAAGATAATATACATATACATTACTTGTTTTCATTAATCAAAAACATTAAGAGCTCATTACAAACTCACTTAATACAACATAATGAGTCATTGGCGTCAACGGTAAATAATAAATATGAATAAGACCTCACACTCAAACATCACTTTATATACCACACAAATCTAGAATCAAATATATTTTAAAGTAACAAAACTATATAATTATCACATACACACAATCAAAATTGAAGTTGGAACATCAATTACTGAATCGAACAGAAACTGGGGCATAAAGACCCAATGAAATACATAATATACGACACTAGAATAATTTTATAATATCTCAATGAGATTGTATAACAAAAATGAGAATACCAAAATATAGTATCGAACAATAAGAAATTACAAACTAATTTAAGACATCCAGAATTAGATGATATCAGCGAGATAATCGATCCTTAAATACTCTATGTTACATTCGAGATCTTTGATGATGTCAGTGCGAAAAGGTATTACGACTAATGGACTTATTCCTCTATTTTTATTTGTAGCTTGACGTATGCGTGACTGATAGCGTGCTCTCTCGAGTGAGCTCCTCCTCACACCCCTGTATGACTGTGAACCTCTAAATTTCTGCGATGAAATTAAAATATACACTCCAAGCTTTTCTCTCTATGATAGCACTTATATAACTATAACTTCATCTTATTAATGTTTCGTCGGATGTGGTTAGTGAGTGGGTGTAATCGACTGTTTTGCGTTGTTTGATATTTTCTTGCTGATCGATATGTGTGTTAGTTGGTTGTTGAGCTGTGTGTCTAATGACTACGCTCTCTATTCGTGCAGTTCTTTTATGATCTCAACAATAAATATACGATATGACGATCACCCACTTCACGGTAACATGCGACAAATATGATAGAACTTGATTTGCGTTTATTATGACTGTCCTCGTCTTGTTGGTGATACTACTAATTCTCGGCCGATTAGATAATTTGAGAGAGTACCGAGTGGGTTGCGTGTAGTTGATCGATCGTAGTGCGGATTGGGAGAGTGAGAGGCTCACATATGAGAGCAACATAGTTATAACGCCCATTGTAAATTTGAAGTGTCATTGAGTCTATATAATAGATTAATTATAAGAGATAAAATATCGCAGAATGATTACTTTAGATGGATGAGACGTCATTGTCTATAATCCGTGACGTTGATATAATAATGAGTATATATTAAATCTCAATATCATAAATAATTACAATTACTCAATTAGTCATAATGTAAACCATAAATTAATGACTAATCAAATAATAAATATAATTAATACTCACGCTCGTGGTTATCTATTCATAAACATCATGATGTTGTATACAGAATACTATACATTTTGTTCTCAAAATGACTTTATTAAATACTCTCTTGCGTAAAACAACAGTAATGTGATGTTTACAAATAATAGTTATATGTATAAATACCTTAACTTGGGTGTGTAGAGACTCTTTTGGTTACTCCTTACTACCCTCACTGTTCAAGGCTGCTTCCAACGCCTTATGGCACAGCGGTGTGCTATCCGTACCCTCAGCTCAGTGCATGGAGTTGAGCCATGGAATCTCATGGAATGCGTTGGGTGTGTCATCATGAGGGGGATGCGCTACCGATGCTATATTGGTTATTTCACGACGCCCGAACATTGGTGCCAAATTAATGGCCACGTCCATCAAGTAACCAGTCGTGGGTTCGGACATGGTACGAATCAGATCTGTAACCCATTCGGCCGCATGTAGCGCCTCTACTCGGCTCTCATGTAGTCCATAAATCATAACAATTGAATTTCAAAAGAAGCCTATTGAATTGAACTTGAAAGCAACACTAATTACTAGGTGAGTTGCTATTATTACAAATAAAGACTTCTATAATGACAGGCGATACTTGATTGTTGCATGTTAATAAGGTGCTTAGAAACCGGTCGTTCCATGATTATCTACTTTAATGTGACAAAGCGAGTAAAATTCCGGTTCTTGTTTAAAACCAAAATATACAGATGTGATAGAAAAAATAATACAAACATAAAACAAGGTTAGTGAAAGCACGTAATAATAATGTATGTGTATCTCCTCACCTTTCAACTGCAAACAATCAATTGTAATAGAAACGAAAACTCAAAGGAGTCGCCTTTCGATGAATATGTTAAAATTGAGGACAAACAAAACGCAGTAGTATTGCAATAACAATGATAATAAATAAATGAAAACCAAGAGAAAAAACCATGAACAATGAATAAATTAAGAAAAAACCTACATATTTACAATATGAACAATTAAGAGTGAGTGTTCTACAATTTTAATTGAATTTAAACTCATAACTAATTGATTTATGTCAAATTAAAAGTGACAAAAAAGAATTAAAAAAGAGTGAAAGAGAGGTTATTTGAGTGAGTAATATCTCAGATTTTAACCCCTTATTTCGCTTGTTGATCTCGAATAGAATCGATTGCTTTGAATTGAAAACGAAATGTGATTTTGAGTTTTGAAGTGTATTATTAGAAGTTATAGAGTGTCTGTGGATTGTGATCTGGTGAAAGTGTCAAATCGTAGATGTGAGTGAGGTTGTGAATTGAAATATCGTTATGTCCGAGTGAAGCAAGCAGAGCAAGATAATTGATAGGCACGAGGCAAAAGAAAAAACGAAGGCAAAAAACCCTCTTAGGGACAGAGAATGGGATAAATAACGCAGGTGAGGATTGAGCGTATATACGCCATTCCGAGCGTATATACGCTCTTCCCACGTATATACCTTCTCCATTTTCCATAAAATTTGCAAGACGTATGGATTGTTTGAGCGTATATACGCAGCTTGAGGTCGCGTATTATATAACGCTTCTGTTTGAGGTATAAGCGCTTCATCAGCTGGTATATACGCTATTCTATATTTGATTTGTACACTCTCCGATTACTCACTCTATATCTTATTCCTCCCCCCAAATATAATCCCTTCCATTTCTCTCAACACTTATTTCGTTCTTCACTCAACTTCCTCATCCTCTCTCTCTAATTTGTATTCTGTGATTATCTCCATCTACGTGATTTCGACGCACCTAGACCTGTGCTTATCCACAAGCTGAATTGTAAACCTAGGTGAATCTCCTGATTTGAAGTGATTCGACAGATTTCTACACATCCCACTTCTAATTGCTGCTATATATTATTTTTTTAACCAAGTGTTCCAAGTGTTAGATTATCAATTCTAACCATTCCATTATTTGCCGAAGCCTAATTATTACTGCTACTCAAGTTGGGTGTATATGCAGAGTTAATACTATTAAACAATAGTTAGGCATTTGGCGAAATATCATATAGGTAATATTAATTATTGGTGTTTTATCCTCTGTAATTTAAAGGAATAATAAATTTAGTAACTCCGTATCCCCCATTACTCATAAAATAGGATATTGTACCTCAAATGTTATAATCCCCATATTTTATACAGCGATTATTTATGTTATTTACTCCATCTAGCCCCTTCACTCTTTCCCCAAGACTCACCTTATCAAATCATATTCAAATATAAATCCTTTCTTTCGAGACACCTCAAATTTACACCTCTTTTTACTCGCCCGCGGCTTATTTTTCACTCACGGCCCCATTTTACTTAAAATGTGAGCAAACGTACACACAAAGATGTTTTACCTGTACGTCGTACACCTCTATTTGGATTGGCCTATTATTCCCTTCACCATGCCAATATTACTTATTGAGTTACTGTTTTTGTTAGGTTAGACTCCTCTCTCTCGACTTTCGCTCGATTCCCGTATTGTGTTATGGCTTCCTTCTCAAAATCTCTCTCTACCGCGGAAATATTTGATACTTACCCAATTCATGCTTTGTAGAATTGTCCTCTCGCCATTTGTACTTTGTGGATACCTTGCGATGCACAATGGGCGCCAATCGAGATTTGTGTCTTACATTGAGTGGTTTGCCGCTGCGTCGATTCTCGAGGTGGGTGTGCATAATGTGCATCTGTTTTCAGCTGTAATATTTGGTGATTGATTGTTCGTGGCTTGAGGTAGGTTCCTTTTTGTGGTTTTCATTGTATGGGGTATATTGTTTTGCGGGGGGGGGTGGCCGGTTTTCTATTTGTGTGATTCATTGGTTGTTCTGCATGGATTAATTTGTGATTTGTATCGAAAAGTGGGGTTTGCAGTTTAATTTGGTTTTCGAACAATTTGGGTTTAGGAGAGATTGCGATTTTGGGGTTTTTTCCCCTTTTTTGCGAGTACTCGATTTTTAGAGAACTTTCGATTAATTGACCTCTTTTTTTTTACCACGTTTTTCTTTTATTTTGATCTGTATTATTGTGCAAGGATCGCAGAAATCAATTCCTCAAATTGTCTTTCATTCCTTAAATTTTGCAGAATTGAAGAAAGAGAAAGCTACAAAAATGGCGAGAAATATACCTCATCTAGGACATTTCTCAGGTATTTATCTATTTTTTTCGCTTAATGTATTGTTGCAACTCTTTGTAATTTCTTTTAAATCTACTGTGAAATTGATATGTTTCTTTCATACCCAGGTTGAAAAATTACCATGTAAAGATTGAATTTTGATCTTTTAGTCAATTTCTATTTCATTTTCATCTAAAATCACATGCAGTGGATTGTAGTCCATAATATATTTTGTGAATCATGTTAATTCTATCTATCTGTATTATTTGGTTTCATTTCTCATTTTCTAGGAAAAAAAACTTAGAGAGAATAAGTGAAAAAAATCACCACAATATTTACAACATAGTTCATTATTGCCTACCCACTTCTCCTTCGAAATCGTTTTTGTTTTGCTATAATAGTTCAATAGATGGTATTGTTATTAATAAAAAACATGTGCACTTTGGGTCTCTGTTGAAATTCTGATATAAGTCTCATGACTTGGGATTGGACATGGTTTGATTGCGATTTAGGATTTTAATTCCATTTGATTGTTGTGTGGGTTTAGATCTTTTCTTTTGAGTGGGTTCGATTTATCATTTGATGGTTTAATTGTTTTAGTTTCCAAATTTGATAAATGCTTAGTCGTTTGTAATGGGATTGGAAATGGTTTGAATTGCGATTTGGAATTTAGGAATCGGGTTTGGATTATATTCAATTTTGCCAATTATTTGATGATTCATATAGACGAGAATAGCGAACCCATGGAGCCACCAAAAAGCATCTTTTCTCTGGCAAACTTTCATTAGCTGAAGTTGTGTCAAATTGGATTCATGAGATTAGCGTACGTTTAATTGAATGGCTGAGATTAATTGATTTCAGCTAATGAAATTCGATGTTTTGATGGGGATTGTGTGAGATTTTGGGGTTTTGAATATGGAAAGTTAAAGATGAGGTGAAGGTTAGTTTTATGTGTTTATGAGGCGAGATATTCGTTACACACCATATGGATGGATAATGGTGGATGGTAAAAGGGGTTTAAGTGCTTTCGAATTTGTTTATGATAAATGTTTTTATTTGTTCTTCATGGGGTAAATGCTGTAATTGGCTGTTTTTGGCGCAAAATATGGCTAAATTGAAGGGTGGAGGGACTATAGGTGCGGTCTTAACGCACCAGTACTAAATTTGATGTTATATTTCAGTATTATTGATTTGAGGCCATATTAGCTGTATATTATCTGAGTTATATGATAGACAAAGGTTGATATGGGATATGTAAAGCTTCAACGATGGTTGAATATGCATTTTGCTCTCCTTCCCCGCTAAACTCTCAGAACAAGAATTGTATTGCTCATCTTGAATAGAAAAACCTATTATATTCATAGGCATCACTTTAACGATTTGACAAACCTCGGTGTTTTACATAGAAAGGAAGAAAAAGGGGGATAAGAAGTAAAGTCAAACTCTTTAATTTATGAGACTATAACAAAGAGAGAGCTATTTAAAGATTTTGGTTAATGTGTTGTGGAAAATCACTCTCTGCATATTTGATTTTGCAATTTTTGGCGATAATGGTAATTAGTGCGAGCCGACGATGTCAAAACATATTCTTTTTTCATGGAGCGTTTGTGAATCAGTCTCTGTCAATATACTAATGGGAACCTCGTGTAACTAATATCAATGTTTGTTTGATATACTTGTGTTCTTGTGTTATTTATACAATATTCTATTGTTCATGGAGTGATCTGATGAGATTAGGGCACGAGTAAAGTTAAGGGATGCGGTGTTTGTGCACTTCTCCTGGCACCTTGCTCTCATTGGACCATAGGTGGATTTGGCATATTAGACAAATTGCCCTTGAGCCCTAGATCAGCATTACAATTTTCTCTGTGGTACAAAACTGCGCTCAACAACATTACATTCTCGATTATAAAAAGCATTTGATAGAAAGCTCCTCTTTTCATTTGCTCACTGCATAATTTCCGCACGTTCATGTGTAGACTCATCCTCATCGTTTGAATATTTCCAACTCTCTCTTTCAGAGTTATTCAGATGTGACTGTGAGTCTTATCTTTTGCTAGTCTCGTTTAGAACAACGCGAGACGCGTAAGTATAGTATGTGTTTTCATACTATACGTGGATTTGTCTTCAAGTTTGTAGGGACGACCACATTTATCTCAGGTTGTTTCTGGTATCTTCATACGAAGCTCTGCGTTCTTTTGTTCTCTTATCCACCTTGAGTAATGTATGTTTGTTCTCTCGAATGCTAACACTCTCTCTTATTGAAGTTCAGGATCCTCGCAACTCCGTTCGTATACCTACTCTGTAGATAAATATATGCTCATCTTTACGTAGCGGTGTGTACGCAACTCGCTAAGGACGTGTGTGCGACTCTGTAGGCTACTCCCTATTTTTACAAACTTAATATAGGTAGTGATTGACTCTCATAAGCTACTTGTTATAAAGCCTATCCGTGATGTGAACAACTCAATTTGTATGAGGAGTTTTAGGACAAAATGTAGTAATAATACTGGCCGAAGATGAATTTATCATCAAATGTTTTTATGGCTGCTACACTTAGGCCTCGAACACAAATGAAAATGAATTAAAGGGTTTATAGTGTGTCTTCCCTGTAGCGCACAGCATTTTTGCTGCTCGTTTTCTCGCATGTGGACTTCTTAGAGATGTACTTTATATTTATCTGTGCTAATAAATCGCTAAGTCCTGCTTAGTTGAGCGTTTGTAATGTGTTGTCTCCTCGAGTTTGTGGCTCTACCTAGAACTGAGGAGAAGGTGAATATGTAAAACATGTCAAATAGACGCACCTTGCTTATAAATGATAAAGATGAGAGAGGATATTAGACTGAGGAATAAAGATGGAATGAAGCCCTCTAATTCAGGATTAAGACTACCTTGGTGTACGACTGATTAGGAGCATATCTTTTTGTGAGATTCTAGCGATATTTGCTTATACGAAACGTATATGACTCTTCTACTAGTATACCCTGAGATTTAAAGGAGTGCAAGATCTCCATGATTTGAAAGAGTCTTTTGAATATTCTCAGTGCATGTGTTCCCTGGTCTGAGCAGTTTAGACATGGTTATAAGCGTAGATCATAATGCAACTTATGGAGATATCTTATTGTTACTAATGTATGTGATGCGATAGATCATACAGGTATAGAGTGTACGAAATAATATAGAAATTTGAGTACTGAATTGTGTCTGTTAGGTGTCATCTGAGTTAATCATAGACATTTGAGTGGAAGATGTCTGCTCTGAGATCATAAAAGTGTATGTAGTGTTTGTAGTTGAAGATCATAGTCTTCAGACTGGTGAGTTTTCGAGGAGAGTCAGTTCTGATAGTAAAGGTCTCTCTGTTCTATGGCGTTTGGTTTAATGACAAACTGGTCTCAGAGAGTAAACTTGCGAAAGTGAGCTTGGTCTAGGACATGTTCAAGACATTGTTGAGAGACACTGCCTGTTGAGAACTCAATAGAAGAGCTCAGTCTTTGATACTGATGGCTATCGTACATATTAATATGGAAGACAGCAAAGGAAAATGTTCATTGATAGTGCACTCTTGCTATTACCCGAGTAGTGTAATTAACAAACGGTAATAGATTCTTGTGAGAGGTCATTTGAGTAGTATGAAGATATATGTTTAGAAGAGATTATATTGCTTCAGTATCTATGATCTCATGATGTATAGTTAGCTTATGTATATAAGTGGCTTGTCTCATATACATTTGGTTCTAAGACATGATTTTGAAAGTGTAGTCTTGATCATATGTTGTACTTATTGTGTGTGGTACACTTTGATTTGAGTATAATTGGTAACTTGTCTAGTGTCTGATTTTAGATATGCATTAGAGACGCTGATCTTGTGTGGTAAGGTCTGACTTTATTACATCTGATATGTGAATTAGAATATTGTCTAGGGCGTTCTGATAACATGATTTGAATTAGCCTTTGAATTTAAAGAGTCCAGTCTAGGTGTGTCTGGTTCTAGAACTATGATTTTGGAAAGGTTGGTCTTCTAGTCTGAATGATTACTATAGAATAAATCATCTGTGAAATTTTGAAAGAGATACCATGTTGCTGAGGACTGTTTCTAGACATGACTTTTTGAAAGTTAGTACATATGCTAGTGCTTATAGAGTTACACACGTTCAGAGTTATAGAATTTGAATTGACCATTGCACAAGGTGCACCGATCTAGAGCGCCTCTGGTTGTTGTACTGAAACCTTAAGTCGTAGAATTGGGTATCGTGATTATATCTATAGTCTGGACATATTCTCACTATAGCTTTAATAGTGTGCGCATTGAAAGAGTGTCGAGTGGATATTGATGAGCTGTACTTATGTGTATAGAACATAAGATGTGACATTTGACGAGCTCACTTGTATCTTTACATGATTATAGACAAGAAGTACATGTTGCAGTCTAGTCGATTTGATATATGTACCATCGTAATACCATATGACGTGACTTCGACGCGAATATAATTGGCACTGATATGGACTCAAAGATAAGACTTTGTAATATGGCGACGTATTAGGGCTTTTAGAGATGTGAGCGAGTGATGAGCCCCCATTGGAATATTATGAGCCTTGATGTTACGAAAGTCCGCCCCCAAGCAGGACCTCTTATACGAACGACCAATAGGTTTACGCTTAGTACCTGTCTACAGTATTAAGGTGATAGATTGATTATATCAGTAGTCATTAGCCTCGCTCAGCAAAATGTGCGTACATACAGCACTTCTCATAATAAGTGTCATGTTTGAGAATTCATACTAAAGAGAATGTAGATACAACTCGAGTACACATCTGAGTAGTGAACAATTTACAGTGACCACAAATAATGGCTATTGGTTGCTGAAGAGAGATATTAATAATGTATGTTGCTAATATAATTGTTGTGATAACTTTTAGGTGGGGCTCATTTGAGTGTGTGGTACGTAGGCAGTCGCAGGTTGTGAGTTACGATTGCTGTCGTGGTTCAACCACCAGTCACTATAGTGAATGGTTGGCTCAACTGGGCAAAATACAATTTTTCCAGGAAAATATATCCAACTTAAATTACTCTATGTCAAGTCATTGCTATAACAAAAAGATAACTCACGATAGATTATCTCTTAAAATATTATGTAATTAATGCTCGTATTGACTCATTTCCTCAGTATAACCATGCGAAGATGATTGAATAGACTTCCTACGTATCTCACTCTGACGGATATCTAGTTGAACTACGTATTTTCATTCGTTATATAGTTAAGTGATCATTATCTGAATAGGCGTGTTGAGAGAGACTATTGGGTCTGGAGGTAAGTGATTGAGGAAAGTGTAGATGTGAGTTAGTATGAATAAAGGCTTGTAATGAGATAATTAGGTAACCTTACGCGTTGCGTCAAGATATGTAGAGACTTATTAGAGTAATTTGACTATAAGTAGAGTAATAATATTGTGCTTTTGAATGAACTTTCGTGACTATGATGGTAATTTGACTGATTTGAAGTCCTCTTCCGTTGATTTGACTCGAATTTTAAAGATATGCAATTGTATGATACTCTTTTGCATATCTGATGATATAGCCTGTTGGTCTATATATACACTTTAATCTAGATATAATCCTTTTTGCCTCATACTCTCTTGAATCGTCTACTCTTATGTCTACGTGACACCTTGTCAAATGGGGCTACATGATGTTATAAATTGTCGGTGAATGCTAATAATCTAATAAGGCTACATTGAGTTATGCGAGAGGTATAGTCTGGCGTCATGATAAGTTGCAAGGGTTCTGACTGTCGCAAAGCTGACTAAAGCACACTCAAGAAGCTCTCATCCTCTAAATCATAGAGTGTTAACACTGCTAAGACATCGTCGTGTTCGAGTGAACCCAAGTCAGATAGTGATTTGATATCTCAGATTCTAATAGATATTGGATTTATAATTTCTATATCACATTTATGAAGTCTAATAAATGTCCTGCAATATAATAAAGAGACCACTTTGGCAGATAGACGTATATGAGATTAACTGTACATATGTATTGAAAGTTAAGTATGAAAATAATATTGCACAAAACAAACGTACAGATGAGATAGTCTGCTATGGCTCTCTTGAAAATAAATAACGAAGTAATATAGGAATGTAAAACATACATAAGAATCTTCAAGGACTCAGTGATAAATATGCGACGATATAGTAGAACATGCTAGGACTAAGACTATTATATGTAGTCTCCACATCTTTATAAGGATGAATGCGCTGTGCATGATGCAGACTGAATGAGAACCTATCTCGCCTTGTGTGTTGAGCCATACTATGAAGACATATCTCTTGAATCTGTAAGTGCTGTTTATATTGTTTTTCTTCTCGTTATGGTCCAGTAGCAGAAGGGCACATTGTAATATTTATGGTGCCTATCTCTTTTTGTGTCTTGTTGGTGATGTAGTCAAGGACGATAGATGATCTGTACTTTGACGTAGTTATGTAGTTGGACTTCTTGCCTCGGGTCCTCTATAGCTTTCAAGCGTCTACGACTTCTCTCTCTCTCGACTACGGTTCATTTTCGTCTTAAATCACACCAAGATGAAATATTCACCTTGACCAAACAGCAGATTTGGTAACTCCAGTACTTGTATCTAACTCTATAAACTAACTATCAAGCCATAACTCAAGTCAGTCGACGGTGCTTAGAGACGTATAATAGTGATCTGTATCTCTAGTGGCATCATATGACC
>SNQN01000904.1:76296-111879 GCA_008642245.1 Bassia scoparia
AGTAGAAAAGCAAGGAGAAGAAAAAGCAAGAAGAAACAAAGAGGAGGAAGAAGAAATAAATAAGAGGAACAAGAAAATGATTAAAAAAACAGAGAATGTACCTGGTAGCGGTGGCYGCTGCYGCTCAGGCGGTGGAATGGTGGTGGCTGGCAATCGCCGGTGGAAGATTGGTAGCTGGGWGTCGCCGGCTTAGGTAAGTTCCCTTTCTTTCTTCGTCTTCTCACTCTTTCAGACTTCTCCTTCTTCTTTTGTTTTTTTTTACACGACACTTCTCCTTCTTCTCCCTCTTTCTTTTTCTTTTCAATTTCAAACCCTATTTTTGTGGTTAAATATGGGCCATACACGTGTCCTATTTTATTAAACTTGGATAAAATGACCATTCATGTGCCTAACCTACAAGAGGCGTGCACCTCTGCACCTCAATGCCTCCCTAGAAGCCCACAAAAGCGCGTGCCTTCTGCACTTCTTGCGCTCAGCCAAACTAAAAGCCCACCCCCATGCGCCTCCTAGGGCTCTGCGCCTTAGGCGCGCTTAAGCGCGCTTTTTTAAACTAAGTCTAACCCGTAAGAGTTTGGAGCCTCCTACCGGTTTTAGACCTTTCATTACTTTGGTCTTTCGTTTCATAAGTGCTTTGAAGACCCGTTGAGGTGACTTTGATTGAGAACTTGGCTTGTGACTTCCTTGGAAAGTGATTTTAGCTATTTTTGTTAGTTTTTTCCTTTAGGTTTGTTTCAATTTTTTGTTCATTTGTTTTTCTTTTTCAATTTCCCCCTTGTTTTCCGTTTTGAGCCTTAGCCTTCGTTTCTTTTAGCCACGTTACAAGCCTTAAGTCTGCTTTGTATCCCGTAGCTAGAGAAGCATCATTTTGGTTTATTATATATACTCGGTGTGTATTAGTTTAATAATGTAAATACTAGTAGTTTTAGTTTTTGTAAATATTAGTGGTACTTGTAAGGTTTCTTTTAGTTCTCAACACACACAAAAAAAATGAAAAAAAACGAGGAAAATTTGCAAAAGATTGTAACTTGCTAGTTCACATTGTTTATCATCTTCAAAACATGTGCGATCACCAAAAATCTGTTGTTAGTAATATGTAAATATTAGTTGATTCTTCTTTGTTTGATTTTGGGCACTTGTATAGTTTTGTGCTTCGGTTAGTAGTTTTGATCGTGTATGTCTGTCTGGAGTTGTTTTTTATGCTTAATGATATTTTCTCTTGGTTTGGTTCAATAATTAATTGTAAATGCATCTCTTAGGTTTATCACCACATTAAAAGCCTTTCCACACCTTCACCAAAGCCCCATTACAACTCCGAAAAGACCATTTGATTCCAAGTTTCACCAAAACTCACAAGTCAAGCCTATTGAACGAGCACCGCTCACGAGACCTATGAGAGACTCTTCTTTCCCTTCTTACTGTGATTCTTTGGATACTCCCATACGGAGTGATTGTTTTACACTGCTTATGAATACCTTAGGGATTGATGTGATCGTGGGAGTGGGTTGGTCCTTAGACCGTTCGGTTRGGGCCTTTCATCTTCCTTTTGGTTGTTCCATGGCTCGCTAGTAGAGGTTGTTGTCTCGTCGTCCGAGTTAGTGTCCATTATCATGCATAGTTGAGTCTTTCATTAGCGTTTGAATCATTTTGACTGAGGGTCATGTTCATTCTCCTCTATTTTTGCCTTTTGTTCCTTGAGGACACGCAACGGTWTAGCTTAGGGGAGTTTGATATACGAGTTTTATATTCGTTTTTTAGAGTCTTTTCATTATTTATTTTCGTAGTTTTGAGTTAGTTATGTCTTTGTTTTGAGTCTTTTTCCTCATTTCTTTCTCTAACCCTCTTACAACAACTATAAGCGTTTTTGCCACATTTTCTTTTTTGTTTTGATCGGTTTTACAGGCACTCATTTGATGAGCATTGTTAGGAGTTGTTTTGACACACTTTGGATTGTTCGAGSCTTGGGATTATGATTCGTGTCACCTTTGGTGAAGTTTTTGGAGCGTWTTAGGCACTTTCGGATGTGTTAGGCAACTTCAACTGAGCATACCTTTCAGCACACTTATCATTTTGATTTTATTCCACTTGGAGGTCAATTTTAGTCTCGATAGCTTCAAAACGAATGGTCATATGCTTGATTCTGACGTAAAACGATATAGGAATTATGGCCGTTTTTCCTGATCGAAGTCTAGTAGCAGCCTAGTAGCGGGCGCTATGCTCTGCTCCGGATTGCTTTCTCGGTTTTCTATTTTTAACTTTTGTTTTTACCTTTTCTTTCTTTGTTTGGCTGGTTTTATTTCCACTTGTTGGGAGTTTTGAGCCACTTGTTGGATCTATTGAACGTTAGCAAAGGGGGGTGAAATGTAACTTAAAAGAAATTTGAGCTTTTTTTGCGGAATTTAAAACTGAAAGTAAAGGAACACGAGATGCGAGTTATTCAAAAACACAGAAAACTCTCCTTGACAACATTGTCAAGAGATAAAACTAAGTGACCGATACTGCATACACAAGATTTCTTCTTAGATTAATTCGAATACCACACCTAGTACAATCTAAGACTCTTCCAAGTTCCTTTCGAAGCGAAAGCTCTCAACCAACCCTTCTGTTGATTGAGCACTCAGACTCTTGTAAGTAAAATCTCTTCAAGCCTCTCTAGATTAACACCTCAACCTAAAGCCCTCTTCAAGTAACAACTCTACTGAAGCAAATACAACTCGATTGTAAAAACTAAAACTGTTTAGCAATTGTGTGTAAGGAATGATCAAAATTCTTTTTATGCTCAAGTGTATGTTAAACTGATTTGGTGTTATGTATTTATAGATCAATATTAAGCGTGGAATGGAAGCAGTAAGTCATTTCAACATCACTCCCTACGAAGTAGGAAGTCATGCTTAGTGGATGCTTGACATGCACATCATAATTCACACGTTCTATTAATCAGTAGAATATAGCCATTTGTCTCTTAATTTCTCAACTAATTTTGCTTTGATGATCAAGGCCTTAGGTACTAGCTATTCAGCACGTTTGTTTCATTAATTTTCTCAAATCAGTTAAACCATTTTTCTCCATAAATATCCTTTTTGCCGAAAACATTTTGTAAAATATAATAAGGTAATAAATCCGATTTTTTCATAAATTAAAGTCTAACAAGGATAACTGGAAGGTTTAAAAAGATTTTTTTCGAAAATCAACTACCTAGAATTATTTATTACTTAGAGATATCTTTTAACACTTATCCTTAATTTATATCTTTTAATAAAATTCCTTTTATTAAATCCGATTTTTATGCTTATTTTTTATGAGCCATATTCCCACACAATAATGCTAAACTTACAATAAGTCTAAAATATAATATATCCTAAACTTATTATACCTGATACTTCTAATATCGAATCACCAGTAGTCTCGGAATCTTGATTCTCCAAGGGACTCGAGTTCCTTGCACATTGAGTTTCTCTCTTAACCTTTAGTCTTCAAAATCACTAACTTCCTTTCCACTCTTTGGATGATCCTAACTTCATTAAGACTCAAGACATCTTTCCTGTAAATCACATCTACACACACATCATTTATAACACATGAGTTTGCTTTGTTTTGTTATTCATCAAAAAACTAGGGTTCAACACCACTTATCTTTTATTCTTGTAAATAGACTCTAGTTTAGTTTCTCTCTTTAGATTTTAATTTTTTTTCACATTACAAGTTCTACTATTCATCATCATCAAACATTGGTCATTTTGCAATTTGGAAGCTTGTAACTTAGAGTTCTTGGCTATAATTGATATTGAAGCTTTAGTAACACTTCTCAACCTTTGCATTTTCTTTATTTTCAATTTGGTTAAGTTTTTAATTAATGATTGGTATTTCTAGGGTTTATGTGATTTTGCTTGATTTGCCTATAACTTGAGATCTGATGTTTAGCTTGTCAATTATGGTTTTATATGGTGTTTTGAGTATGTGTGTATCTTTCCTGGGGGTTGGGTGAAACCCTCATTCACCATGTGACACCAATGCTTGCTTGAGGTTTTTTCGTTGGTTTTGGCCATGACTTGTGTAGTTTAGGAGGTGCAATTGCTAAATTGCCGATGATGATCACCATTGTTAGTTTTTCTAGGGACCATTTAGACGAAGGAACGAGAGTTTACACTCTTCGGTGTACTCCCTCCTACTATTAGATGAAGGAACCATGAGATAGCCAGGATTCTAGGGATGTACTAGCTTTTCGTGAATTATGAGCTTAAACCGAACTTGTGACCAAGCCATAAGAATAGGTCTTGAATTTCAAGTGAGGTTCTCTCTAGCTAGCTTGAGAGATGTGTTAGGACCTTTGAATGTTCCCCTTGTCGGTTGAAACCATGCTAGAATGCTTCGTTGCTTGTTGTTTGGTTGTTACATGTGTGTTTGTGTGCGAAACCTCAATCCTAGTGCCTTAATTGTTTTGTTCTCTCATGTTAGTTAATAGTGTTTGTGACCACACTCTAACCTTGTTCAATGGCTTATGCTTGTTCGCTTTCGACAACTAAATAGTAGTCTTAACATGTTTTCCCCGTGGGTTCACCACCTTGCTTGCCCTTGCTAGTAGCTTGAGTGTGACGAGTTCAGGTTTTATTTTTGGTAGCCACAACGACAGGCTATCAGAGGTTAGGGCCAAATTTGTTTCCTAAATCAAGATGAATTACTAATCTCCTGTAGGTTGAATTCATTCAACCGTAAAAATGCTTAATGGATTGCCAATAATTCATACATGTCGTTAAGAAAACGGTAAGATTAGAAATTTGTAGTTGAATATCGAGACATTAAAAATGCGCTCATACAAAATATTTAGTAAATCCTATGTTGGTGGCTGACATGCTGATAGATGTCGCATCTAGACATGAATTGGTATCTACCCTAGATGGATTTGCAAGATATCACCAAATCAGGATCGCTGAGTGTGATCGTTCTAAAACTGCATTTAGGTGTCCAGGGTGTGTGYGGCTTTATGAGTATGTCTCCATGCCTTTCGGTTTGAAGAGCGCAGGTGTAACTTATCAACGTGCTACGAATCTGATATTTCACAAGATGACAGGAGACTTTATGGAGGTCTACATAGATGATGTTCTGGTGAATTCAGGGAGTGCAACAGAACATGAAGGACATCTTATTCGTGCCTTTGAGCGAATGAGGAAGTTCAMTTTGTAGATGAATCCATTTAAGTGTGCCTTCYGGGTTAAACACAACAATTTCCTCGGATTTTTAGTACACAAAAATGCTATCGAAATATATCAAAACAAAGAGAAAGCTATTCTAGAAGCACAACCCCCTCGAACGAAAAGYGAGTTGCAAAGATTTCTAGGACAGATAAATTATGTTCGTAGATTTATTACCAACTTAGCGCGAAAGACAAAAGCTTTCTTTCCTTTGTTGAAACTAAAGAAAGGGAATAAGTTCAAATGGAATGAAGAGCATCAACTTGCATTTTATCA
Source organism: Bassia scoparia (assembly GCA_008642245.1). Taxonomy (NCBI): domain Eukaryota; kingdom Viridiplantae; phylum Streptophyta; class Magnoliopsida; order Caryophyllales; family Amaranthaceae; genus Bassia; species Bassia scoparia. The sequence goes on from SNQN01000904.1 coordinate 81,759, forward strand.
AATCAAAGCAAAGCTAGTGTCGCCACCAGTTTTGATCCCGTCGAAACAAAATGGGAAATCAATGAGATTATATTTGTCAACATCTGATGGATCCATCGCTAATATGCTCACTCAAGAAAATGAACAAGGGCAGGAACAAGCGATCTTCTACTTAAGTAGAATTTTGCAGGAGGTGGAGACCAGATATATCAACGCTGAGAAATAGTGTTTGAGTTTGTATGATGCTTCCATTAAACTCGATCATTATTTCATGGCTTTTTCATCGAAGTCATATCACCAACCGATGTGTTCAAACACCTTTRGAATCACCCCTTTGTCAAAGGAAGGTTGTGTAACTGGAGTATGCATTTATCCCAGTACGAGCTGAAATATGTCCCTCAAAAGGCTTTGAAAAGTCAAGCTTTAGCAGATTTCTTGGCTGATCACCCTGTTGACAGTGATACCCAACTTTAGGAGGAGGAGCCTCGATGCTTTGTCGATGGGTCAAGCCGAATAAATTCAGTTGGGGCTGGGATAGTGATGCTCTCACCTAAAGATGCGAAGACTAAAATGGCAGTAACTTTCTCGAACCGATGCATAAATAGCAGAGTTGAATTTAAAGCTCTTGTTATAGGTCTCAAGACTTTGAAAGATATGGGTGTCACGAGGGTTCAAGCCTTTAGAGATTCTCAATGGGTTGTGTCCCATAATAGCGGGGAATTTAAAGGAACCTCCGCTTTAGCTCTGGCAAACAACACAACATTGAGAGAGTTAATATCCTCGTTTGAACAGTGTGACATTTCATATATTCCAAGGGAAGAGAYCCAAGAAGTTGATTATTTGGCTCAACAGGCTTCTTCAAAAGACCCTAATGGTTTCGACGAGAGTGTAATACACATTAGTTCACTCAAATTAAAACCTTTTGAAGAAGTTTTAAAGGCTGAAGTAAACAAGGTCAGCGTTCTTGGGTGTGAGGCAGACTGGCACCGGGAAATCAAGGATTATTTAAAAGATCCTTCTCGCAAGAAAGTTTRRGCAAATGTACGGTTGGCATCTACAAAATATTTCCTCCTAGGAAATAAACTGTATCGAAAGGATCCAAAGGGACTTTTGCTGAGGTGTATGAACAACAAGAAGGTTCTGACGATCTTAGAAGAAGTCCATCAAGGGATATGCGGATCACACCAATCAGGACTTAAGATGTGATGGCTCATTCATAGGATGGGGTTATTTTATCCTTCAATCAAAGGTGATTGTTTGCAATACGCTAAAGGTTGTAAGCAATGTCAAAGATTCAAGCCGATAAGCAGGGCTCTAGTAGTTGAGTTACATGTGATAATCAAGCCATGGGCCTTTTAGGGGTTGGCCTATCGATGCGATTGGAAGAATCAAACTACCCTCATCGAGACATCATGAGTATATCCTAATAGCTGCTGATTTTTTTACTAAATGGATTGAAGTTCAGGCGTTCCATAGGCTTAATGCGAAGAAACTAAATATGTTTCTCAAAGAAAAGATCTTCACAAGGTTTGGAATTCCAGAAAACAATTACCTGTTGATTTATTCAGTACGGACAGGCGTCAATGTTCCGACCAGGAGAGGAATTTTATGACTATCTCAAAGAATTCGGTTTCAAAAGGTACATTCCATGCCTACTTACGCGCAAGCCAATGACAAGTAGAGGTCACGAACAAAATAATAGCTAAAGGGATATCCAAAATGGTGAACAACAGCCCGAGATTGGCACATCTCTTCTACACTATCCCACATGCCATAAGGACGTCGAGAGGACAGAACGGGTAGACACCATATTCTGGACACGAGCCAAATTGCCAGCAAAGCTAAGTGCAAATCTGCTAGAGTAGCTAGGCAGTTAGTTTATCATTTTGAAGATTACAATGAGGCAATGGCATTGAATTGATGGATGTGGAGAACGTTTGCCGTGCTTAAGAGAGCATCAAGGCCCAAAGAAGCAGGTAGCTAAGTCAAACAATAAGAAAGTCAAACACAAGATTTTCTTGGAGGAGAGATTAGATAGATTATGAGGTTGCCGACATAATTACAAAGACCACATTTTTGTAAACGTACGTCTTCGAATGAGACCATTTAAGGTGGTTAGTTATGTCTGGGAAATGCCTTATCCCTGAAGGTGTGGAAGGGAGATTTTCCAAGGCTTAATGGAATAATTCTAAGGCAACACTCGCCAAGTATTGGGAAAGCACCAAACTAACGGTCAAGATCCTGACTAAGAGGCGTTGACAAATAGTTAGCTGCGCGAAAATTAAATTCATGTGACAAAATTACCAAATTAGGTAACTCATGAATTTAGGCAACAAGGTGTTGATATGTTCAAAAAGTTTAAAATTCTTCCATGTGACATACACGGGTGTTGATTTTGAAAACTCTCGTCGAGAGTTAGAATGTCAAGGGACATCTAAGGGGTGTAGTAATTATACGGAAGTTACTAGATCCCCACTTTGCATATAAATATAACATGTCACAGAAATCCGTCTTATATCTCACTGATTCTCTCTCTCTCTCTCTCTAGAAATCTTTTTCAATCTTTTCTTTCCTCGGAGAATTGGCCTAATAAGCCAATACTAATGGAATTCAAGAAGTGGGCGCTTGAAAAAGCCTGACGCCAAGAAGGGTTCACTTTCATTAACCATGAYATCTCCCGCCAAGCTCTCGATGGTGTGGAATGGAGGCATACAAATAGAGAGAAAAAGGCACTCGTCGCTTTTGAGTTCAAGTGGTTCAAGTACTGGAGGGAGGGAACTAACCACCCTTACAAAAGGAAAGAGCAACGTGCAGATGAGGCAGCTTTTCGAAAGGAAGAAAAGGAGAGGAAAGAAGAAAGAGGAGGAGAGAAGTAGAGTTATGGCTTGAGATTGAGAGGCAAAAGAGGGACAATGACAGGAAAAGGAAAAAAGGAAAGGCTAAGTGCAACTGCACTTGTTCATGCGACGCTCCAAAGGCTGAACCAGCGTCTACATCTCGAGCACCAGTTCTAGTGCCAATGACATCATCATTATCATTAGCGTCTTCTCCTTCATCATCACAACCACAATCACCATCAATGGGATCWGTTCCCGCGAAGCACTGAGCACAAATCGCTCATACAGAGAGTGATGACGAAGATGAGATTCACTTTGACAATTATGAGATGGCAAATGATTGATTTATTTGCTTCATCATTTTTGTTTATACTGAAGTTAGTCTACAACATGGTTCGAACAAGTTTTTAGTCATTTAAATCCTCTAAATGTTAGAATTACGTACAAAGAACAATCYATGTTAAATTTCAGAACTTTTGTGTAAAAACATTGCCTTGCAATGTTACAAATGTAATTCTAAAATTTTTATTATTAATTAAAATATTTTTATAAAAGTCTTTATTCACAAATTATAGTACAAATTTTATTTATAAACATTAAATAATAACAGTACTTTACTGATATGAGACATAACAACTTAATACCGACGTTATGCACMAAATGGCGGATATGTAATGATGGTTATGTGGGATGGCGCAATAATTATTACTTTGGTTCCCAAGTAATTTTCCAAATAAAGGTAAATGTAATTCTTGGGAACCGTGCCTTATTGTTGTTCGCTATCTTTCTCCGGAAAACCACTTCAACTTCATATGGCAAACATAGAGATGATCAAAAATTATAATCGTTGTAGATTATAAGGTCATCACTATAACGAAAGTCTTATGACAAGTCCTCTGGCGATGGGAAACGTTAATTCGCAAGGACTCAAGTGATATCGCCCTTGCCAATTAAGGGGGCAATTTGTTACAGACAAAAAATCTTTGGTTGACTTTGTTTACCAAATGAGAAAATTGACTAGAGTTTGACCAATAAGTAGGTGACTAACGATGAGAGGAACATATAAGGGATCAAGATACAAGCGATATGCGGTACTTCTTAAGTAACTCCAGTCTAGCGATATGACGGAACCGTTAGTGTGGATTTATGGTAYAAGTAGCCCATTTGAAGAACAACTCGATAGAAGAAGGCCCATGAAGATCAGGCGATCAAGAGAATTGGAGGGAAAGTTCAAGCATTTGAAATATGAAAAGAAGCGGAGGAATTGAAATCGTCGAGAAGAGTAACTACCTCCCACGATCTCTACCCCAAAGGCTTATAAATAGACGCAACATAATCAGAAAGAGAAAAACACAACAATCAAACAACATATCTATCTACTTTTCTTCGCGTTTAGTTTCCCTGCCCACACTTCGCTTAGTAGCCAAGTATAGTTTAGCGTAGCGTAGTTCATCCTTCAATGGATCATTAGCTTGTTTGTTTTTATTCCCAATTGTGTAAACATGTAGGTAATCATCCTTCCTTGTGAAACAATTGTAGTATGACTCTATCTTTTACTTTATAAATTGATGGCTTTCGTTTCTCTTCACTTTTGTTTGTTTTATACTTCAGTCTTGTTCTACAATAAGGCTATTTGCTTACGTTCTCATCTTTCTTGATTAACTTTACGTTTTAGGATTTATTTTTACGTTAGCGAGGTTAACATTATAATCAGTAACTAGAGGGGTAGCCAGTTGACTTGTTGGTGAAGTGAAAAATCACTTCAACAATTGTACAGCAAAGATCTACAGGGACTCATTCATAGGATGATATTGTTTTGGCCTTCAGTCAAAGGAGATTGTTTACAATATGCTAATGGTTGTAAGAAATGRCTGTGATTTAAGCTAATAAGTAGAGCCCCAACAATTAAGCTCCATCTACTTGTCAAACCTTGGCCCTTTAGAGGCTGGGCAATTCATGCAATRGGAGCTATTAAACCACCTTCAACCGGACATCATGAGTATATCWTGATAACTACTGATTATTTCACAAAGTGGATTGAAGTTCAGGCATTTCAAAAGATCAACGCGAAAGTAGTGATTTCGTTTCTTYACGAAAGAATCTTCACCAGATTGGAGATTCTAGAAACCATCACCGTGGATCAGGCGTCAATGTTTAKAGGAGAAGAATTTGAGGGATATCTCAAATAATTCAATATCCAAAAGATACATTCCACGCCTTATTTTGCTCAAACTAATGGGCAAGCTGAGGCTACAAACAAGATTATAGCTAAAGGGATATCAAAGATGGTTGACAATAACCCACAAGACTAGCATACCCTCTTACATTATGCTATGTGGGCGTACAAGACTTCGTAAACGGATGCAACAGGGAAGACTCCATATCAATTACTCCACGGACATGAGTCGGTATTGCAGCAGAGCTGAGTGCGAAGTCTGCCCGAGTGGCTAGACAAATGGATTTATCATTCGAGGATTATAGTGAGGCAATGGCCATTGAGTTGATGGATGTGGAGGAAGAGCGGTTGCGTGCTTTGGAGAGTATTAAAGCCCGAAAGAAGTAAGTAGCTAAGTCTTAAAATAAGAAGGTCAAGCATATGGCAAATGGTCATCTAAATGGGAAGGACCYTTCAAAGTGGTTAGAGTCATGTCTAGAAATGCATATTTATTGTAGGAGTTAGATGGTGAGATATTTCTAAGAACGCTAAATGGCAAGTTTTTAAGACAATACACACCAAGTATTTACGAAAGTCATTAAAATCTACTATCAAGACACCCTAACCTAGAGGCTTTCGACAAATAATCAATTTATGAATCCATGTAATAAAATCATCTAGGACGGATGATACGTGGATTCTAGTTAACATTGTGATGATGAATTTCTTTGACTTTCGGAAGTTCAAGGCTTTCTCACGTGATTGACACGTGGCTTGAAAGAAAGTCTAAAGACTTTCAACYGAAGTTTGAAGGCCAAAAGACGCCTAAGGGAAAGTAATTGTACGGAAGTTACCAGACCTTCACTTTGCTTTAAATATAACCTATCATTCTCACTTAATTTCACTCTTTTCTGAAAGAACTCTTCATCTTTTTCTTCTTTATTTCCCTAGAGGAATTGGCCTAATACGCCAACACTAATGGAATTCAAAAGATGGGTGCTCGACAAGGCCCGACACCAASAAGGCTTCGTCTTCATTAACCATGAGATCACCTGCCAAGCTCTCGATGGTGTGGAGTGAAAGTACACTAAGAGGGAAAGAAAGACACTTGTCACTTCTGAATTCAAGTGGTTCAAATACAGGAGGTAGGCAAAGAACAACGTGCAGATGAAACCGCATTCCGAAAGGCAAAAACAGAGAAGGAGGAGGAGAGACGGAAGAAAGAGATGAAATTGAGGCTGGAGATGGAGATGCGAGAGAGGGACAATGTCAAAAAAGGAAAGAAAGGCAAGGCAAAGTGTTGGTGTTCCTGTAGAGGATCAAGGGCAGAAACAGCGTCAACTTCACAAGCACCGGTTCCTAGGARTGTTTCATCATCATCATCTTCATCTTCATCATTGCTTTCACTATCACCATCTGTGGGATCCGTTCTTGCAATGTATGGGAGGCTAATCGCCCGTGCTCAGAGCGATGATGAGGATGAGATCGACTCCGACAACTATGAGATTATTAGAAATTAAAATTGCTTCATTCTCTTGTTCATCCGAAGTAAATTAGTCATAATATGATTCTAACAAGATCTTAGTTTCCTAAYTTCTTTAAATGTTAGAATTATTTGCTAAATTATGACTACATTATTCAGAATTTTTGTACAAAAAATTGCTTAGGAATGTTACAATTATCTTTCTGAATTATTAATGGAAATATTTTATTAAGGTTTTATTCGCATTATAGTACAAATTTTATTTATGAATATTAAATAACAATAATACTTTAATGATATGAGACATGACAACTTAATGTCGGCGTTATACACTAAATGGCGGGTAGGTAATGATGGTTATGTGGGATGGCGCAATAATTATTGGTTGCCAAATAATTTTCCAAACAAAAGGTATATGTAATTCTTAGAAATCGTGCCTAATTAATTGTTTGCTATCTTTCTTCAAAAAAACACTTCAACTTCATATGGGATACATAGAGATGATCACAAAATTATAATCGTTATAAATTATAAGGTCATCGCTATAAAAAAAAAAGTCTTATGACAAGTCCTCTGGCGATGGCTTGAGAAGTTAATTCGCAAGGACTCAAGTGAGTTCGTCCTTGCAAACTAAGGGGGCAATTTGTTACTGACTAAAAATATATCGCTTGACTTTGATGACTAATAGTGTAGTAAAACGACTAAGAGATTGATGAGTAATTGTGACTGGCGATAATCAGTAAGAGACACAAAACTGGCGACAATGATACTTAGCGCTTCTCCCGTAATTCATTCTAGTGATAGTACATAAGGGCTTAAGGGGATCACGGGAGAAGCGGCCCAACGACAGAGGCCCATGAAGCATCAAGTGACGAAGGAGTTTCAGCGGGAAAGTGTGGAGCTTTAAATATGCAAAGGGCGCCAAGAAACCGTTAAAGGGTAAACCTCTAGCAACTACACATTATCTCCACCTTTGAGGCTTATAAATAGATGAAGACAGAGCATCAGAAAAACAACAATACAATCAAACAAACATTTATCTTTCTTTGCATTTAGCTTTCCTTAGCCACACTTGGCTTAGTAGCAGAGTATAGTTTAACGTAGAAATGGCAGTGGGTAAAGGACCCAGCCCGGATCCGAGGATCTAGATTCATTTTTGATGAATTTGGATCCTAAAATTTAGTATTTTGATGGATACGGGTAGGATCTGGATCCTACTTCTAAAAAACGGATCAGGACCGGGTCCTCCTCTAGGACCCTATCCAGGATCCATTTACCCCTTTTTTTAAAAAAATAATATAAAATATTTTGGATAATAGTAATACTACTAAAGAATGTATTAATTCCTTGTCAAAAAAAAACAAAAAAAGAATGTACTAATCCATTATTTTAATAGTTTGACCCAAAACTAATTATACGTTAAGCGACTTTGTCTTTGAAACTTTGTTATTCTCGTACGTTAAGCGACTTAAATATTTAATCATGTATGATTGCTTGTAAACTAAGGCATAATGGGAGATGTAAGGAAGATATATGTTATTTTAGGCTTTTTTAATCAAAATTTGGTTCAATATTTGTTGTTTTTCATTTGAAGTAAACAATTAAYAAAWGTTCTATTTAGGACCCGGATCCGTAGCATCCAGACGGGTCTGAAGTCGGGTCCTAAAAATTAGGACCCCGATGGATCCGGGTAGGATCTGAATCCTATCTTGAAAAACGAATTCGGGTCTGGATCCTAYAGGACCCTACCCGAATCTGGTCCATTGCCATCAGTAGTTTAGCGTAGTATAYCTTAGTRCATCCTATAATGGATCACTATCAGTTTCGTTGTTTTCCCAATTGTGTAAACATGGAGGTAATCATCTTTCCTTGTGATACAGTTGTACTCTAACTCTATCCCTAATTTAAATGGATGACTTTCGTTTCTCTTCATTGTTGTTTGTTTCAAGTTTAAGTTCTATTCCACAACAAACGTATTTCCTTACATTCGCATCCTCTTGACTTACACTAGGAGTCATTTTACGTTAGCGAGGTTATTTATATAATCAGTAACCAAAAGGGCAGCCCCCTACCAAACTAAAAACAATATTAGGCGYTTGACTTGTTGGTGAATTGCAAAATCACCTCACTATGACTTTATTTGTTTAGAAGAAAATAAATTACTTCAAATAATAAAACAGTTCCACTGCTAACAATAAACACCAATACTTAACTACCTAGAGCCTTAGACTTACCATCAATAGTCTACTATCTAGACCTACCTTGAGTCCACTCAACATGGACTCCTGCCCTATCCACCATGCAACCAATAGGTCTACTATAATACTAGGARCATATTCCTCATTATGGTCTCGTGTAAATGTTCATATGCAAAAATACAAATATTCCTTTTCAGATATGAACATTTATATTTGGAGATGAACATTTGCATTCGAAAATGAACATTTGAATATTGACATTTGGTTTTGGAGATGAACATTTGTATTTATTGGACATGAACATTGGCCTGTGACCATAGTGAGGAATATGGTCCCGCAACCTTAGTAGAATTTGCGCTAGCCTATGCCACCCTACTCTGACCTCCAGTTCCACACAGCCCCACCAAGCTTATGGCACATCAAATAACCAATTTTGCAGGAAAAAAAAAAATCATCTGTAAATAATAAGTATAAAGTAGAAGTGATTTGCTAAAATAATAAGTTGATAAATAGTAGGCATTCTGCAATTGATTCAGAATACAGGAATTCTAAAGGATAGGCAAGGAGAATGACACTCATATATTGTGCAAAAAGGGGTCACAAAATTCCCATCACATTTCCATTTGAAAATGCTTCTATAATTTGTAAGCTCTTCTAGGTTTTATTACCACTTCAACCTTATCTGTATACCATGTGAAAATTAGGAAATAGTTCATCTCACAGATTGTGACAGCAATCTATTACTTTATTAATGAGTTTTCAATGCTTGCAAATATGAATGTTATCAGACTCCTCAACTCAAGATGACTCTAACTTCCTGAAGAAATTTTTTGCCTGCCAAAGAGGAAGAAAAGTTCAGCATGATAAACTAACATGCAAGAAAAATTATATATGCATAATCTTGGTTTCCAGAAACATCGAATAAAATCTAATGAACAATGTTTAGAAACAATGGCAATTCTTCCCCACACCACGACAACCCCAGACATTCCTACATGCTCGTTTTCTTCCATACATGCAAATGCCATTATTATTTCTAAGCATTTCTGCTAGGTGGGCACCCACATATACAAATTCAGTGTATGTGCTYCATCAACACACAAGATCGAACAAGCACGCAGACAGTCATAAACACATAACTGGATAGTTTTTATACCAATCTTATGAAGATCATAAAGAACAAGCATGGAATAAACATAGATCATCAAGAAGTAAATCCATCATGATAAAAATAACTACTTCTAGTTTAAAAGAGAGATAAGTGCAATTTTTTAGCTATTCAGATTTTTCCCCACAAGTTAACTTTGCAATCTAATCAACCAAGCTTAAAGACATTAGAATAGCAGTTCCAAAGTCAAACCTGTTCCAAAGTCAAGAACATGATGACGTTCCATGATCCAAGGCGTCCAAAATTTGGGACAAAGCCCTTGTAAAAAGCAAGGGGACCCTACAAGATAAAGAAAGAAAACTTGTTCACTGAATTAAGTTATTAAGGCTAACCTTCCAGCATCTCTTTTTTTCTCATTTTAAACAATCCGGTATCCWATTCCCCAAGAGGGGTCAAAATGCACCAAGTACCATAAGATGCTTGTCTTAGAAGTTGAACAGCTTGTTTTAAAAATTCAATATTTCAAAATAAGCAAAAGGATAAAGAATTTTAAAAATTCCCAGATCAATATATATTGTTTGGTCTTTTTCATGCAGTTTCAAGCCCTGAGATGACTATGAAGATAATAAATGAGTTATAAGTACTGCCAAACATCAATGGTTACCTCGACCTATAAGCAGCCTACTTGAAAACATAACGTTATATATAGTGCCAAAAATATTGAGTCTGTTATGTTTAACTTATTTTCGGAAAAAATAAGTTCACCTCAATAAGTTTAGTTCAGAAAAAATAAGTTTAAAAGAACAAACTAATTTTTTTCTACCTTTAAAAAAAGGAAAAGAAAAGAAAGGTTTACATAGAATAAGCGAATAATGAATTTTATATACTATTCTTACCAAAAAAAATGGATATAGAGCTTAGAATAGGAAAATGAGTTTAAACATACATCGTTCTTCAAGGTCTTGACAAAACAATCAACCGTACTCTTGTAAGCAGAATCTCCCATCATTCTGGATTTCACCTGCAATAGAATTGTCAAGAATTTAAATCAAATTTACAAAATGTGTAACAACATGCAGGCTTCTTTACACACAAAGGTAGAATCTAAAGGCTTAAACTGATGTTAAATGTCAATTAAAAGCTTTGCAGTTTCTCAACTTAATTACTCCAACAAGGCATTTGCAATGACATAAAATGATAAAATTACCATCTACATTTTAAACTGACGTTCACATTGCAATTCATTCATGATTTCTATAGAGTATTCAACCTATATGAAAAAAGGGAGTGACAAAAATGGACACAGCCACAACAGAAAGAARTTTTCCATTTGAAACTTAGAGCAATGGTACAAACAGAAGAGCTGTTTGCAGTACTATACATTCTAAGGCAAATAACTTATGAAAACAAAGAAGAACAAATAACATGATATGCTGAGGTCTAAACTCAAACTCATGTCTAAAGTATCAATAACTATTGCCAAGGTATATGGCTAACAAATTGATCGACATTCCAGTCTTCTTTATGTTCTACAATCTCCAACAGAGCATATATCTAGTTATAATATATTATATCTAACATAAATAAACCAGTCTACTGAACTACTAAGCTGTCTACATTTAGATTCAAATTTCAAGTAACAGGCATATTTATAAATTGTTGTGATGGTTCTATATACATAATTAATATTATGAATATCTATCCTTTTTGYGTCAACTGAACAATTATATTATACTTTTATTCCAAACTTTAAAGACGCTCTAGAAAATTCTTCATACATGCAACAGACATTGTGGCTGGTAAGAGCCAGCATACTTCCAATCATAGTTTGCTGAACTGCTGAAGTATGTATCTATTTAGACTTGGTGGTTGGTTGGAACATGAGAACATCCTAGATGTTATCTTTGGTATTGTCAATCTGCAAAGGTCAACATATTGCATTCAAGTATATACTATATAGAAGCTTTGAATTTAAACTATTTAAATAATATAAAAATAAGGACAATTTTATTTGACAGAGCCTAAAGATAAGACAAGCTACACACTTCGTTAATCAATCTTGGCATAACTTAGGTTCTAGTCACTTTGTTTTTGTTTCAAACGAGGTAAAGGGAGACCCAAAATGACTCGGTAGGAAAGAGTTAGAAAAGATATAAGGAGAATGAGAAGGATCTATGTAGATGACTTTGCGGATTAATTTTTTTTAAGTTCATGTTAGCCGACCCCACTTATGGGATTAAGACTTTGATTGATTGAAATGTTTCAATCCTCAATCTTTCCATTTTTGGYCTTTCACCTTACATCCCCCTACCAAATACTAGAAAGTCAATTCATAGAATATACAACTAGTTGTATACCTTCAAATATATAATACAAAGATATACAAACATCTTTCAAAAGAACATATTAACATAAATAATTTGCACATGTATTTAGTCCCATAACACAATCAATACATTTCATAAAACACTAATGGAAAAAGTGGGGGAAAAAAACCACAATCTAGGCTAGCTAATATTAAGGATTTTAAACATTATTATGTGCCAAAATTTCGTCACATTCGTGTGGGAAAAAAATCCCTAATATTGAATCAATCAATCAATCAAAGCCTTAATCCCATATGAGGAGTCGGCTAACATGAACCAAAAGTGATTATTCCCAATATTGAATAAAATATATAAATCAACACAAATGCATAAATATTCTACACTCCCTCTGTTTTTTTAATCGATGTTCCATACCATTTTTACACGGCATTTAAGAGTTGATTGAGTTACATAAAATAGTTGAGTAAGTTATGTAAAAGAGTAAATGTGAGAGTGAATTTTTCTCGAAAAAAATAATTTTGGGTGAATAGATTGGATAAAGTAATGAATATTGAATTCAGAAAACGAGTAATACATTAATGTTAGAGTAAATAAAGTAGATAAAAAGTAAAAAAAGTTATTTTTAGATTGGGTTGGAACAACTATTTGAAAACATCCCAAAATGAAAAGTGGAACAACAAAAAAAAAATGGAGGGAGTATATAATAACTATTGCTTTGTGAGCTTGTTAATTTTTTCATACTCTCTCCATTCTCTTTTGTTCTTCTTGTTTGGACTATTGCTACTATACTTAATTTGGCAGAATATTCTAAATTATGAACAATAAATAAGAAAAAATATAATCATGTTGATTCTTGTTTGATTTGTCTCAACGAGTAATGTTTTAATACTCAATTGTTATAATTTTTACCAATAAAGAACTAAGGATATTGATGGACAAAGAAATGTGTTGACAAACGTGCAAAATGGGAACAAAGGGAGTGTGAAATATTAATATTGTTCGGCTTCTAAGAAAGAGCACATTAAAAAGGTGGACACATTTTGATGCGTATCTTATAATGGATATCCACATATTGGAAATTTTGATTGTAGATTAAAACTATTCTAGACAGCCAAATTATAAATTTTGCCAGCCTTTAGATTCCTAAGAAGAATTGACCTTCCCCAATTACTGATTTACTTCATTTTTTATCTTAGCAATTTCGCATCATTGAAATCAGACATATATAAAGGAAATGGGAAAGACAAAGAAAAGAAAAATAAAATAGGCCCATGTGGTATGAGAGACGTAGAGGGAACTTGTTACCCAGAAAAGAAAAGATGCAAGTCCGTTGCAACTTCCTAAAATGGGACCCATGCCAATCAGTTACAACTTCCTAAAATGGGACCCATGCAAGTCAGTTACAACTTCCTAAAATGGGACCCATGCAAGTACTCTGTATAAAAATCGGAGGAAGAATCATACAGATTCTTTTTTATGTCCCATACTCTCATTAGTTGTTTCCACCTAACAACTTCAAAACTGAAAATGTCCAAGGATATACAACAAAAGAATTGATCATTGAGGATATCAAAATTTAAGATTGAACAGGAAGAAATGAGGTCTTTCTGACAAAGGAGAGAAAGAAGGAAAGGAGTCTAAGGAAAGGAAACGCGATCATGGCATGATGATAATTTGAATAGTTGAAGGTGTAGTGATAGTGGTTCCCAAAAGGTAAAACAGCAGAAAAAACAAACAAAAAATTCATTCAGTGAAGTTCCCCAATGTCTTTCGAATCTGAGATTTACTAGCATTTTATATGGCACCAATGCACTTAACACGGGGTCATACTGGATTTTGCTATTGTAAGTTATCATTTCATTTATTTATATGTTACACATCATACCATATCACAGTCTTCACAGAATGTGCCCGCATTAGTATTCTTTTTTTTTAAGCCAATTTGATCTAGTAGCAGTCAAGTCACATTATGATTACAGTCAATGGTAAGTGATAAAGCACACGTAATGCTGATTAGTGATTACAGGACCTAAACGAGGCTCAAGTTATCAAGACTGCTCCTACAAAATTTAAATCAAAGTAGAAACAAACCACATCAACAGGTGAGCCAATGCAGACAGCAACAAATCCTGCTCCAAGACCCGATAGCAAATGGGTGACAACGTTGTCAGTGAATCCAGGTAACTTCAAAATGGTCTGCAATATTTTTTTTTTTTGAAAAGTAAGATATAGTAAACTATGTACACTTGTAAAAACAAACAAAGGTTCATAAAAAAGAGTGAATGGAGGTCCTATTTCACCTGCTTCACTTGATCATAACTAGCCAGTTCAGCAGCGTTTATAATAGCATTCCGTGCTACATTTGGCCCGAGGCCAGTCCATAGGGCRTTAACTCCTTCCTAAATATCCACAGGATTAACCATCCAAGAGTTAGGGATATGTATCAACATAAAACAAACCAAATGTTCCATTGTAGCTCCATAAAGGCAATAACCTGCTTGACTATAGTTGAGTAGGCATTTAAAGCTCCAGAATAGCGCCTAGGCACACCAGGTGCCAACTTTCCCTCAGATTGGAGGCGAACTTTTACAAGATCAGTTGGGTTAGCAATCATGATTCCCAAAGCACCTACAAATAGGATTGAACATCTTAACCCCTCAATATATTATAAACAATAAATATAGTGCAAAATTCCACTTCAGGATCCTCTTGGCCCTCCAATTAACTGAAGATTGGAGGGTATAATGCCCACATAAAAGTAAGATTTGACGTATATATGCTTACCGGTGGTAAGTCCAGCAAGTATCTTCTTGGACAATGGAACATCACCAACATGGTCTTTGCCCACATAAAATGTTTTAACCTATACAAACATCATCATAATGTTTTAGTCATTTGACCAATGTCATTCAGACAATATTTAGGTAGTTCAAGACAAAACAATAAGACTCACAGGGTCATACAGCCCAATCCTTAGACCACCAAACAGACATTGACGATGCAATCCTGGCACAATTCCTTTCCAGAGTGCCGCTAGCCCTTCTTCTCTGCCAATTGTTGCCACAGTTCCCAGCATACCTTTATACTTTGGCAAAGCTGCATCTCCAACCACTTTTTTCTGAAGCTGCAGCCTGACTTTAGCAGTGTCCAATGGGATGGTACATGCCTAAATTATTCACAAAGTCGACATTCAACATCGAAGATTGAACAACTAAAGATTTTCAACATATTTWTTAAATTAAGCATTCAATGCAATAAACTCCATCGTCTTTCATCGTCTCCACTTTTAATCATGCAACACTAAGAAGCATAAATTGCAAGAATCTTTGAATTTCAGTTTGATTAACATCAAATACTATCTTGTTGAAATCAAGTACAATGAAATCAAGTACAATCTCTGATTGAAATTGCAACATCATCAAGCAATCTTTACCATGTCACATGAATTATGCCAATTTTGACAAAGTCAAAACAGTCACTTTCAAACAAAAAAATATTCAGCACAATTGTACCATAAACTAATTGAATAAAAGTCACCATCAAACAGACAAACAGAAACAGTAATTTGAGTGGATCCAACCTTTCATCCGCAAAAAAAGAAATCCAAAATCAAATCATCGTTGATCAAATTTAAACTTATTCCATCAAATTAGTTCCAAGTCAACAAAATTCAGCCCAACAAAAAACCAAAACATCGAAAAGAAAAGAGAAAAAAGCATAATTCAAATGGATGAACAACAAAGATACCTCAGCAAAGCACGCAGCAAAAGCACTGCTAGCTAAAGTACCAGTGAAAGAGATGTTAGCCTTTTGATCGGAAGTTGGAGCCATTAACGCAATAAGTCAAGCGGCCAAAAGAGAATAAAAATGGAAGGCAGAGAAGAAGAGGGGATTGAAGAAATTAGGGTTCATACAATGTGAATAGAAATAATTTAGAGTGAGAATCCATAATATGAAAAAAATTGAATTTTTAGGAAAAGAATGCAACCAACCAACAAGAAGGAAACCACTGAGACGTTATTCTTCTTCCGCGACAGTGCGGCGACACGTTTGCAAGCAAGGATTTTTTCAAGTCTTTACTTTTCTTTTCGCGGTATTTACTATTTAGTTATTTACTCATTTTATAATTAAGGAAACAGTATCCTACAGCCTACACTATGTAACTTGGATACTCCATTTTGGTAACCGTATATATATTGGATACCAATGCGATAACAAAATTCAGCAAATACGGGATATTTCATATTTCAATCGATATATTGTTTTTTTTCCAGTGTTTTTGCTTTTCTGAAAGGGAGAGGGTAAATTCAGCATTAATGAATATTATTAWCAAATACTCGTTTTGTTTCACTCTAATATTTACGTTTATTTTGTAGGATACAAGCAAAGAAAGTTTTAAAATGAAATTCAGCAACATTTATGAACTTCACCACCTAACGATAGTAAGTTTGTCCATCTTCACCATACATATGGTTGTTCCTATTTTTCAAAGCAAAAAGAAATTACTCATTGCACACAACACATAATAACTGTAGATAASCATAAATAGTTTAACAAAATCTCCCAACACATCCAAATTGCACTGTGTTACTGATTAAAAATGTTTTGTTGACTTTCGTTGACCAAGTTGAAGGAGTTTGACCATGAAGCAAGTGACTAGCGATGATCGAAACAGTAGAGAGACTGGCAATGTGTGACATTTCCTGAGTGATGATTGTCTGGCGATATAACATTATAACGCAAGTGATAGAAAAGAGTTATAATGGAAGTGGTCTACTCGTATAAAGCCCATGAGTTATAAGCGATAGCAGATTTGGAGGAAAGCATGTATGAGGATTCGAAATATGAAAAGAGGCGGCAAGGAACCGTCAAGAAGGATAACTTCCACCCACGATCTTCACCTTGGAGGCCTATAAATAGACGTAGCCYGATCAGAGAACACAACAACAACATCAATCTATCTATATACTTTTCACATTTAGTTTTTCTTAGCCACACTTGGCTTAGTAGCCAAGTATAGTTTAGCATAGCGTAGCGTAGCTTAGCATAGCTCATCCCTCAATGGYTCAGTAGTTTGTCCATTTTCATCCTAATTGTGTGAACTTAGAGGTAATCATCCTTAATACGATTGTAGTCTGATACRTATCCCTTACATAATGTATGGTTTTCGTCTCTATTCATCTTTGTTTGTTTTATACTTCAGTCTTGTTTCACAACAAGGTCATTTCKTTATGCATTCATCTTCTTAATTAACTCTAATATTTAGGAGCCATTTTACGTTAGCGAGGTTATCTATATAATCAGTAACCAAAGGGGCAGCCCCCTACCGACCTAAAAATAATATTGAGCGGTTGACCTATTGGTGAAGTGCAAAATAACCTCAACAGGTTTTTTGGCAACCACAATGGGAGATAAGTGTACAAGGTTACAATAACTTCTCAACCATGGCCCCTAAACGATCTACTATAAGGTCAGGTAATCAAGAGGATGGTAATTCATTCGATCAAAATCTTGAGAATCCACTTGGAGATCTTGGTAATTTAGAAACTGTTCCGCAACAACAATTTGTTGAGGATCTTGTGCTTCCTAAGAAAACCGAGTCTCAAACTCAAAGACTAGACGGTTTGCACCTAAATAGGGGAGAAGATCAGTTATCTTCAGGCAAAGGTTTGCTCAATTCGATATACACGCAATACCTGGATTCAGATATATATTAACAGGCTTAAGCTTCACAAGTCTGCATCTCAAGGACCAACGAGACGGTGGTGGAGGCTGAGTCTTTGGCTTTTTGGCCTTCGTTGTCGTTCCCATGTAGCCTGCTGGATCAAACATTAAGCCGCACACAATAACACGCTTCCCGTCTTCCACATTCACTAATTAATGGATGGCCACCAACATCAGCAATGGGTTCAACATATATAGTCAGTGGCCACCCTCCCTTTCCCTTTGCACTTTCTCTCAGAAATCTCAACCAAATCAGGACCCACCTCAACTTCCTGCCTCCTCTGACCTTCATCGTCACTAATCACTATTACTTCCTTTCCCTTCCAACCCGCAAAATTCTCCCTCTCATAAGCATCAATTACGTCCACTCCCTTGGTCAACCCTAGATCATCATCGTCACTCTCAGTCTCACTCTCACTCTCACTATCACTCACAATCTCTTTACCCTTAAACCCCTCACCCACAAACCTAACCCTTGGCTTTACCCACGCAATCCTAGCCAGCAAATTCTTCTTATACTTCTTATAACATGCATCTGAATTATTCAGCTTCTTTAAAACCTTACCCAAAGCTTTATAGACAGCATGAGACAACTTCCTCTCCCTATCTCCAGAGTCGTACAAACGCCGCCATGGCTATTCATGACCCGTTTCGATTCCTTCAATTAGATCGTTGATGAACAAAGCATCCTCAATAGGATCATCAACTGCCATAGCATCGTATAKGGGTTTCAGATCCAACATTTTGGATTTGGAAAATGGAGTGTTGCAAAGTAACAYTGAAACAAAGGGACTCAGATTTGGCAAAATATATAACAAAAACAAGGAAATCGAAGCAATCAGAAGCGTCGAATTTACATTTAGAAGGGATTCAGGAGAATTTAGTGGAAGAATTAGACAGGAAAGCTAGATCTAAGGTTAGGGTTTTGGAAGAATCGGGAAGAAAATGAAGAACAAGAACTAAAAAGGGCAAAAATTTGGGGGAAAATGATTTTTGGGTTGGGAGGGCCCAAATGTTTGGTGGGAATCATTATAATAGGGAGGGAGTAATCAACACAAAACCAGATTGGGTAATCACAAATTATAGAATATAACAACAATTTACATCATACTAATACAATAGTAATAAGGATAGTTTGGTAAATTCATCTCACTTTTTTTTACTATAAATGGAAAGAAAAAGTTTYTTGCAATTATTTTGATATTTCCAAAAATGAAGTTTGTTATGTTTTTTGTTATAGAGGAAGTATTTCAYTTGAGTTTAGTAAGTTGGTCTAAGGATCTAGGTTGGCGTCAGCCGTGGAAACTGTCACTAAGGAGCAAGAAAAGTGAGTTGTGGAGAACTTAATCAAGGATTTTAGTGTTGACAACTCACATAGTAAGCCCCTATATTTTACAGTTTATATAGATGGCATCAAGCTAGGCAAGGTGCTAATTGATACTGGTGCTACGATAAATTTGATGCCTTTGTTAGTTTTTAGAAAATTGGGTAAGGGTAAGTGTAGGGCTTCGCCCCGCGTTTGAGGTGGGCGTGACTCAGCTTCAGGTCATGGAATTGGAGCATGGAATCAGCATGTGAATGACGTGGGTGTGTTGTCGAGATTGAGGGATAGCCACCAGTGCCTATATAGGTTTATTCCGTGACGCCCGAACATTGGTGCAAACTGTGGCCAAATAGGTCCAGAACAATAGTGTGGTCGGGGACAGTGGTACATTGAATCAGTAACCCAAATCTGCCTGATGTAGCGGCCTCGTACTCGGTCGTCATTGTAGTTCCCATAAATCAAGAACAAGTTGAATTCAAAGAGCCTATTGAATTGATCTTGAAAGCGCACTAATCTAATATTATGTAGATGAGTTGCTATTATGTAAAACAATAACTTCTACCAGGATAAGTGCGATCACTTGATTATTAGTTCAATTTATTAAGGTGCTCTAAAACCGTCGTCAGATTATCTGAACTGTTAAATGTGGGTACGCATAATTTCCGTCTTATTTAGCAAAATATACAAGGTGTGGTAGAAATGTACAAACGAATATGAAAAAAACATAAGGTTAGTAAGATGATAAGATAATAGTGTGTCTTTCTCAACCCTTGTCACTGCAGGAATACACAAATTCGTTTAAAGTAAAAACTAAAAGAGACGTCCTTGTGGATCGATATTTGCTAATCAAGACAAAGAAACATATTCTAATTGACAATACGATATGCATAATGAAATGGGTGACAAGATGATGATATAACGGAATTTAAGAAAACGTTAATGAAATCCTACATATTTAGGGAACAATTGAAATAGTGAAGATTTCTACAGCTTTTTTGTTATTAGATTGAACTCGTATAGTATGATTTAGCATTTGAGAAAAGAGTATTTTAGTGGGATTAATCTCAGAAATAACCTTAGTTGATTAGCTTGTTGAATCGATATCAGAATCGATGCTTAGAACTCGAAGAACAATGTTGTAGAGTGTGTGAGAGACGTGAGAGAGAGAATACGACAAGTTAATGGACGGAGAGATGATGAAAATAGACGTGTCTCAGTTGAAAAATCGTGTCTTTTTAACGGGATGAAGCGAAGGCACGTATTATATCGGCGCGAGGGAAAAAAGGAGAAAAACCCTGGCGTATAATAAGCGCAGGGGACCTAGCGTATATACGCAGGAGGCCTGCGTACTTACGCAGGTGGCGTATATATTTGTTCGTGTATTTTTTTTATTTCCTCCGATGTTATCTTCCATATTACGTGATTCGTCTTGATTCGAGCGCACCTGTAAGACCCTCTTGCTCTTCCAATGCAAGGAGTTCTAAGAGTGTTAGGAAAGTGTTCCACTGTATTTCCGGTGTATTATTTGTGTATTTTTGTATTGTTGTTGTATTTTCTGGCGTCGATAAATTATAAAAATCTATAGAAAAATATAAAAATCGAAGAATAATCTCAAAATTACTGGTGAGCTTATGAAAAATGTTGAAGAGTGCAATAAAAGTGGAAAAATATGGAGGATTCACATTATAAATTATTTTAAAAAAAATCTAAAAATGAAATAATTAAAATAATAAAAAGAAAATATTTTTGCCCCTTTGTTTGTCCTTTGCTCAGTATGTCCAAGAGTGACTCTCACGTGTATTTCAACTTTTGTGAGTTCAAAGCAACTTGTCTGAGCTCAGAACAACGAGAGACGCGGTATGTTGTCATACGGATTACTCATTTGGGAGACACATTTAGAATGTTACTAGAAGCCCCCATTCGACTTGACGTCTGGAGAGACGTAAGTCCGTAAAGACGAAAGTCAAAGATTCGATTCGGGACGTGAGAAGCAACTCAAAGACGTTCTATCCCGGATCTGAGTCCACCCTTTTCTCGCCGGTACCGTGCAAAACAGAGGTTAGTTTTACTCTGTAGCCGTGTCCGTGGGTCTTGAGTCTGCTCGAGCAATCATCTTCTTTCGTCGGCTTGACTGGAATCAGGGCGTGCCCATGCTTTCCGAGCGAGAATGATGCATTGATTGAAAATTGATGCCCTAATTCAGCGATTAAGGACTACCTTGGTGACGACCATAGGTTTGTTTTTTGAGTCGAGCGAAATTTGCATTGCAATGTTTTGACCTGTAACTGTGCCTGAATTGGAGAGGGGCAAGAGTCATTGATTTTGAAAGAGTCTTTGATTCGAAAGGGCCTCGTCTAGGTCTGGTTTGAGACATGATTGAGAGAGCTTTGAATTTGAAAGGGTCGAGCGGAGACGATTTAACAGAGTCAATTGAATTTGAAATGGTGCTTGTCTAGTTGGTTCTAGAATTGGTTTGAGAGAGTCATTGAGTTGAAGGGTCTTTGTCTAGCGTCTGGTTTCAAGACATGATTTGAGAGTAGTCTTTGGAAAGGTGCCTTGTCTATGGTCTGGTTCTAGAACAGATGTTGAGATGAGTCTTTTTGAATAGGGCCTTGCTTAGGTCTGGTTCTAGTACAGGATTTGAGAGAGTCTTTGGAAAGGGCCTTGTCTATGGTCTGGTTCAAGACAAATTTAGAGAGTCCTTTGAAAGGCCTTGTGCTAGTCTGGTTCAAGACATAATTTGAGAGAGTCTTTGAAAGGGCTTGTCGTAGGTCTGGTTCAAGACATAATGTTTAGAGAGGTCTGTGAGTTTGGAAGGTCATTATGAAATAAGAATAGTGCTGCTTGAAAGTGATACTTAGAGAAAGGTGAATTTGGACGAGTACTACATATGGCTTGAACCTGCGGACGTGACTCTGAGCCTGAACTTGAACGTTGAACTTGACATCGATTTGACTTAACATACAGCGAGACAGTGACGTTGATTGAAGTGACAGGGTCAAAGCCGAATTTTTCATGATTTTCACTTGACATAGGCAATAGACTTCGAACACAGTAATCGGGCTTTGGAGACAAGAAGCCCAACTGGAAATTAAGGGGCCATGATGGTGACGAGCTCCCAGCGATGACTTTGGGACAATGTACTTTACGGCTTAGTAGTCAACCTAGGGAAGGCTGATAGATTGTATGGCATGAGTTCCCAACAAGATGTTATAACCCAAAGGTCAGGTGGCTTTACTCTCTTTGGGATTGAGCGTCAATTGAGTGCTTGAA
This sequence comes from Bassia scoparia, assembly GCA_008642245.1. NCBI lineage: Eukaryota > Viridiplantae > Streptophyta > Magnoliopsida > Caryophyllales > Amaranthaceae > Bassia > Bassia scoparia. The sequence goes on from SNQN01000904.1 coordinate 104,167, forward strand.
GGTGCCAAAGATGAAGCTATGGTTCGAGAAATAATAAAGGGTCAATGTGGGCTAGTGGTCAAAGATGTGGGCTAGATTGCGGATGGTTGGCTAAATGCTGTTTTGGTTCAAACATCGAGTCTAGTGTCAAGTTCTAGACTGGCAAAACCATCGATGAAATTCTTAGCAAGTCAAAGACTCAGAAAGGCCTCAAATTTGATTAAGGTTATGCGGTGACACTCCTGAGAAGAGGCTTCCTATCGTTCCTTGAACGGAATAGACCAACCGTAGTTCTGATGATGTTGATTTGGACATGCTCGGTGTGAGATGGGCTTTTGTGGTTGTATGTGAGGCTGTGGTTGTGAGGGTTGAAAGAGGCTGATGATCATGAGTGAACCCACGGTGCGCATGTGTGCTGTTTAGCTCTTGCTTTTTATTTGGATCTGGGCTTTGAGCTTTGGATTTGCATTTTGATGACTTTTGTATAACTGGCAATGAACTGTTGATTATTTGCTTTTTTCTTTTTTGCCCATTTTAGTTCTTCTTTTTTTTTTCTTTTCTTTCTTTTCACGTGTCTTTGTCCTAGCGCACACGTTTGTCCAAAGGGGTTATGGTCAGATGTGGGGTGATGAAAGAAAGATAGGCTAAAGGATAGTGTTGTGTGGCTCAAAAGGTTGCATGGGATTTTGATTTGATGTGACAAAGGGAATGGAAAGGAGGGGTCATTTTGTGGATGCTGTGAAATAGGCTCCATCTTGGCATTGTTCATTAATAATTAAGTGTCAATATTAGATCTAACAATTGTGGCAATGAGTGGTTCGAGACTTTGCATAAAATTAGAAAAATATATTGCCAAAAACAAATGAATCAGTTTTTATGATGATGAAAACTGAACATAATGGTTATTTTTATAGCAGAGACTACATAGACTCAAAAGACAGTGATCTGAAAGAATAGATAGCTAAGGACTAGCACCTCTATGACGTCAATCTAGAGAAGGCTGCGAGCATCGGTGAGCCACGCCTTGGGACTCAATGGTTTAGAAGTCGGTGCGGTGTGAATGTTGATCTTATCCTTCGCTGCTGGAGGGACTGGGACGGCCGATCATCTTCATCATGTCTTGAATCCATGCTTCAAAAATAACGATGCATTCTCAGTGTGTGGTGGCCTCTGTGGTGGAACTTGCAATAGGCATTGGGATTCCGAAATTCTTAGATTTCTTATCATGCTGAAGGATTGGAGTGGGTCAATGGAAGGCAAGTGCACGCTTTTGCATGTTAATCTTATCAAAGGCCTGCTCATGAAGTCAGGCCATTGAAAAAATGTCTTTGTGGTCCCGAGGCCCTGGTTGCTGGAAAGAGCCTCGGTGATGGTTAGAAAGAGTGTCATGGTAATGTGGCTGACTTGATCATGTTGGAAAAAGAGGCAGCACTTCTTGTTAAAGCCCACCGATTACCCTTAGTACCTTCCTGGGCTTGTAACATCTTCCTCCAACTATGGAGGCAACTTGTAGAAGCCAGTAAATGAACATGGGTTGAAACTTGAGTGGCTCTCCCGATACTGGGCGAAGGTTCTGATGACCATGGACGAACTGGATCTTCTCATTCGGTCGTCTGGTCAGATTGAGCGGGGCTTTCTCCCTCCACTAGTAAGAAAAGTAGCGAAATTTTAGATCTCCTCACCTTGCTTGGTGGCCTCTAGTCACGGAGACCGATCAGGAAGCTGGAAATGTTACTGTATGCTTGAGGAACCGTGTTTGATATATTCTCGAATAATCGAGCTTTGGCTTTGATTCAGGCCTCTGAACACCTGGATTGGATGGGTGGTCCTCAAAGTAAATAGGAAACCGAAGCGAGATTACTCTTTGCTCATGCCTTAAGGACCATTGAGATATTGAACGTGCGGAGTGGTCTTCCTGGTCTTCAGTTCCCTTGAACTGGGCAAATCATGATGAATAACTTCTAGGGAAGCTGGCCTTATCTATAATCAGACCAACAACGCGGCCTTGAACTGATTTTCGGACATTCTCTTGCACACTCTTCTAGTTGCTCACCTTTTTTCCGTCTAAGTCTGTCGGAGGAGGAGTGGTTGTCTCAGTCAGCGTCTCTTCTCCCGTCAGAACTCGAGAGGTGTTTCCTGGGTCTCTTTTCACTTCAGCTCCCCAATGCTCTGTCTGGGCATCAAGCGAAAATTCACAAAGCTCCGAGCTTTTTCTAAGAATAGCGTTAAGCTGTTGTTCGAGTTTGCATGGAAGTGTCTTGGTGATCGGAAGCGAGTCGGGTTTGGCTGTCTTGTTACTCTTCTAGTGCCCCAGAGAACAAGCTCTGCGAGTCTTTGCTATCTTGCTGTGAAATCAGAAATTACACTTTAAGACCCAGAAACGAAAAGATGTGTCTAACCTTGAATACCTTAAGAACAAACTATCCTCAGTCTGAGGTTCTGGACTTAAGGAACTGAACTCGAAAGTAGAGCTTGAGGGTAGAAGACATAAATCTGATTTAAGGTGCTAGACTCCGAAGAAAGATTTAAACTAAGATGGGCACTATTCAGAATTAAGGACCTCTTAGACTAACGAGCCACTTGAAATTGAATGGGCCCCCAGCCTTGAATCAAAGTTCTAGGGTTGATCTATGATCGAACTAGTTCAGTTTTAAGGTTTCTTAGATTGAAGTTGAAGCGAACCTAATTCAGATTCAAGCGTCTGGGTGGATCGTAATTCAGATTGTAAGGTAGGGTTCCTTGAATTATTGAATTGATTGAACCTAATTCAGATTTTAAGGTCCTTGAATGAAGATAAGATTGAACCTAATTAAGCGTTATAGGTTCAAAAGGCGGAATCTAAGTCAGATTTAGATTTCTTGGATTGGAATCGAACCTAAGTCAGATTCTAGGTGAAATGGAGTTAAATTGATTTTGAAAAATGGGCCTAATTGGATCGTCAAACTTCATGTCTTGAACATAGATTAAGGGACGGGCTTAGGTTTGGTGGTTAAATTTTGGGACTGATGAAGATGTCACAGTAACAAGCACATTGATGTGAAACAATCAAATCCAATTTATTCACTTTAAGGTCAGGATCTAAGTGAAACATATGGGTCGGCTTGGTTAAGTCTGATAGTGTACATGCCTAAGAGTATAGCTGGGTCCCAATTCATCAACCCCACAAATTGGTGCTGTATGGCGAGATACCCCTTATATTAACCGCACTCTAGTAACAGCGTTGCCATACGCGGCATCGGGCGGGATGGACTTACTTAGCCATGTGATCCATTAACCACATGCACAAGGTAAAATCCCCCTTAAGGTGATTCTAGAGCATAGAACATTGCCCATATGAGACCAAGGTGCCTAAGACATGGACCCTATTCGAGGGTCGCAAGCACAATTCAATGGATATGAATTATGTGAACTACGAGACTTTCAAGTCTGTCCACTCACCAAATGGTGATTCCAACAGACGCGCAAAAAAGTGTAGGAGTGTGGCCCCGCCTTAGGGCGGACCTCAGCTTCAGGTGTCATGGGCAATGGAGCCATGAATCCCGCATGTAATGTGCGTGGGGTGTGTTGTCCGAATTGAGGGGATCGCCACCCACTATCGTGCCTATATAGGTTATTCACGGACGCTCCGAACATTGGTGCCAAAATAGTGCCCCATCAATAGGTCCAGTAACGGCAAAGTGTGGGTTCGGGGACATGGTACGGATTGAATCAGTAACCAATCACGCCTCGCATGTAGCGCCTCTACTTCGGTCCGATGTATGTTCATAAATCATTAACAATTGAATTCAATAGAGCCTATTGAATTGATCTTGAAAGCGCACTAATCTCAATATTTATTAGTGCGGTTCTATATGTTACATAAAACAATAACTTCTACTATGTGATAAGGCGATCACTTGATTATTAGTCAATATTAATTAAGGTGCCTAGTAATACCCGTGCCGTTATTGACTTTAATTGTGGTTACGCATAATTTCGGTTTTATTTGCAAATGATACAGTGTGATAGAAGATGTACAACGACAAATGTGAAAAAAACAAAGGTTAGTGAAGCATGATAATATAGTATTGTGTCCTTTCTCACCTTGTCACTGCAAATACACAAATCGTTAATAGTAAAAACTAAAAGAGACTGTCCCTTGATCGAATTGCTATCAAGACAAAGAAACTATAGTATTGGACATACGAATATGCATAATGAAAATTCTGTTGGTGCAAGATGAGATAAACGAAGTTTAAAAACGTTAATGAGAATAAACTACATATTTACAGGAACAATTGAATAGTGAGTTTCTACATTTTTTTAATTAGATTGAAACTCGTAAGTGTTATTAATAAGATTGGTCGAATTAAAGTGGCGATAATCTCAAAGAAATAAACCTTGTATTTGGCTTGTTGAACTCGAATCTGAATCGATGTTAGAAACTCGGAAACGAATGTATTTAGATTGTTTGAGAGAGTGAGAGAGAGAATAGCGAAGTTAAGGGACGGAGACGAGAGAGAATAGACGGTGTCTCAGTTGAAAAATCGGTCTTTTTCGGAATGAGCAAGCACGTATTTATAGGTGCGAAGGGGAAAAGGGGAGAAAAACCCTGCGTTATACAGGGGCCTGCGTAATAACGAGGTCTCGCGTTATGATTTCTCCGCAGTATTTTTTGCTTTCCTCGCGATTTTATGTTCACATACATACGTTGATTCGCTTTTGGATTCGACGCACTAGCCACTGTTTGCCTCCAGCAAAGGAGTTTTAGAGTGTTCTTGAAGTTCCACGTATTTCCGGAGTTTTTTTGTGGTATTCTTGTATTTTTTGTATTTTCTGCGTATAAAACTATAAAGAAATCTAGAAAAATAAAGAAAAATCAGAAAAATAATCTAAAAGATACTGGTGAGCTCAGAAAATGTGAAGATGCAATGAACTATAAAATAAATGAGATTCACAAATATAAATTATTTTAAAAAATCCTAAGAATAGAAAATAATAAATAAATAAAAGAAAAATATTTTTGCCCCCTTTTGTTGTCTTGTGCTCAATAGTTCCAAGAGACCTCAACGTATTTCCAACTTTTGTGAGTTCAAAGCATTTTCTGAGTCGAAACAATCGGCGGACCGGTATGTTCATCACGGATACTTCAGTTTGGGGGACACATATTAGAGTCTACAGTAAGAAAAGTTTGTCTATGAGTTAGAAATTAACATTACTGGCATTCAATGGGTAAGTTAGAGAGTAATTGAATGGATTGGCATGTATGCACGTCGAAGAGGACTTCTAGCCTTGGTTAACTTTCTTTATAGTAAAAGGGGAGGGTAAAGTGTGCAAGCGATTCTCAGAAGAGAATGTGCATCAAAAATTATGCATTCCTTCTACTTGCATTAGAAAGTTATACATAAAATGGTAATGAATTGAGGTGAGTTTGTGCTGACAGATGACTATTTAATCCGATAATAACCTAGAATTTCCCAGATAACATTGAAGACCTTGCATAATGACAAGGGGATTGCCCTCAACTAGAATCGACACACCTAGAGTGAAAGTGTTTGTTCAAGTCAATCAAGCAATTAAGGAGGTTGTGAAGATGATGAATCACAAAACAATCTGAAGTATCCTATGTAGTTGAAAAGTGTGGTGCCCAAAAACATTCTAAGCTAATAGATTGTCCAGGGGCAACCTGGGGCAAGTGTGGTATCTATTCTTGAACTACAAGTAAGAATAGTTGGTTTTATGTATATAGATTAATTGTAAATTTGTCTGAATTTCTTCGAATAATTCTAGTAGCAAATTTCTGTTTTATGATACATCAAGTTAGCCCTAGTTCTTCGTAATACTCTTAAAAGATTGGAATTTATTCAAATTTGATGGAAATATTCCTATACATTGGGGAGATGTGTAATCAAAAGTCATGAAATAAGCCACGTCAAACTCTAAAATGAATATGTTACTTATGGTATGGCCAATGAAGAAGTTTAAAAAAACACAAGGGCTGTCCTGGATTATAGAATACTGTTACAGAAATGATAGTTTTAAAGTACAATTGAAGTGATTCTCTCTCTATTTAATGTCTTTCTGACCACGAGAAAATCACTCCTTGCTAATCTGTATGCAAGATGCTTCAGTGCAACGTTTACAAGGTCTGGCCTGGTGACAAGGCACTTTAAGTGCAGTGATGCCTCAAGGGGTTCTGACTTGTTCACCTTATGCCTCAATGATGCAATTTGCTGCTCGACATCTTTTTGTTTATTTTTGCAAGCTCATAAGAAGAACGCATTGTTGCCGCTCCTGCCTAATAGTTGCTACCTTAGTTAAAAGAGAGTGCTCTTCCTCCATTAGCTGCTGCATGCAGGTAGCAAGGTGTTCTTATTCCTCAACATATTGATTCATTTCAGCCCATAGGTGATCTTCATACTGGAAAGTGCCRAAAATATCCCTTCGTGAGGAAGCAAAATCCTTSTAGAAGAGCTCTCTCTTGGATAAGATAGCACGGATATAGTCCCGATAAGTTTCAAGCAGATCACTCCATGTACAACAAGGGTTGGTAGAGGCTAATATCTCCATTAAATTTCCCAAGGAAAGCATGGCATGGGTGCGAACCTTTGGACTAGGATCATTCTCTACTTTAGAGTAGTTGTCAAGGAGTTCCTGTATGACTTCTTGGGTCACTACATGGGAAGGGCCTGGCAAAAAAGTTCAAATGAGAAAAACAGGATGTGGAAACTCGAAATCACAGCTTGTGTAATTAAAATTACTTGGATTGTGGCCAATTAGCTGATATGCAACCTTAATACGGGAGGATCGACTACTTGCTCCTATGATGCTGAGCGCCTCTATGGCCTCATCCTCATCACCAGTTGCTGGCGATGGTTGTGTTTCCTCTACAGTCGCGGTTTCCGTAGAAGGATCCATGTCTTTTTGATCGGCTGAATTTTGATCCATCGGTTGATCAGTGGATGGACTGGATTCAACTTCAATTGAGAACGGTTGAGGGATGCACTGCTCTGGATTAACATCTGTGTTYACCTCTTGGGGTTGGACACTTGATGTTTCAAGGGTCTCCATAATAGGTTCAAGATCTGTGGAGGGGACTAGGTTAGAGGATTCAACATCGGGAGCAGCAGGGTAGGCTTTGAAGATTATAGGAGGAACAATGTATGAAGATGTTGATACAATAATGTCTGAAGAAGAGGGCACGAGAGTGGATACCGTGTCAAAAGAGTGAGATGTAGTGTCATCGAGAATGGAGGAAACTCTCTTTCGTTTCTTCTTTAGAGGGTTGTTGGAAGCTTGGTCATCTTGATTAGTTTTCTGAACTTTGAGAGGAGTGCTTTGTGCTTTGACTGAGGGAGGGTCTACCATCAATTGTTCTTCATCACTATTGATAATTGTGGGGCCAGTGGAATTGAAGGAGGTTTTTCAGGTTTTTCTGACTCAAGAATGCTAGAACATAGAATCACAAGGTCAACTTTATGACAAAGAAAGCTGAGTTAAGAAGAGACTTAGTAACATGTTACCTGAGATGACTTGGCAGTCATCTTCATCGGAGATTAGCTCACTTAACTTGAATGCAGACTAAGTACGAGTRGAAGGGCTAATTGTGATGAGTTTTTCTATGCCTGTTGCCTCTTTTCTTGTCTCCAGCTTGGGAAGGACGTTCAAAGGCTTCTTGAAGACTGACAATCGGTAGGTGAGGAATGTTGTGGTGACACTTTTCATCATCTATGAAGATGGACTGGGCATTAAATT
>SNQN01000905.1:16728-44691 GCA_008642245.1 Bassia scoparia
TATATTGTGAACAAAAATTTTTGCACGTGTATATTGCAAAAAACGTTAAACCTTAAAGGTATTTCATAGAAAATTCCTATATTTAAAAAAAAAATAAAAGCAACAAAATATAGAACAATTACAACATTTACAAAACTGCAAAAAAATTAAATAAAATAAAAATTACCCATTTGCGTGGATGTTCGTACCCGTATTCGTTATTAAAGTAGGACCTAATAATTGGATAAGTGAGATTTTCTAAAAAAAAATATATAATGGCAAAATGGATTTTTATTTTTATTTTTTTTACGAGAAAAATGGGAAACTCTTATCACCATGTATGTTCCTTGGAAAATTGAAATTAGTGAATAAGTCGCATTCTATTGTTAGACCATCTACATTCATGGGGTTCTCCATTTATCTATCTCTTCACCTCATTAGTCAATATCACTTTCCACTAACACTCTATTTATGAATCTTTCCATCATATAATTTCATGCCTACATTCCTGGGGTTCCCATTTACTTTTTCTCTCCTATTTTTTATATACCATCACATTTTCTCCCTCTAATTTTACTTTATTTTTAATTGTAATGGACCCAAATCTATTTATTATTTTTTTTAAAAAAAAAGAAAAAAGAGGTCCACATAAAAGGAATGGGATGGTTCTCTTTTGATTAATCTTAGGAGTTTTAAAAAAATCTAATCCGGTTGATTCGAGATCCAGGCGATCCAATCTGAAAAATTGGAAATCCGATCCGGTTTTTAAGGTTTCGGATATTTCGAATTGAGTGTTCAAAAATTCCAGAACGGGTTCTGATCGGGTTTTCCCACTTTTGGTTATCCAAAATATCCGGTTTTTTAATTAAATAATAAAATAATATGGATAAATAAAACAAAAATATAAAAAATAGGTAAGGATATAAGCATTCGATCTGAAATTTCGGATATCGGATCGAAAAGTTAGCAGTTCGGATATTTTGAATCGAATATTTGAAAATTTTCGAAACGGGTTTGGTTCGGAATTTCGCCGATCTATCCTTCATTAAAAAAAATTCTTATTGAATACTCCTTCCGTATCGATTTATCTGCAACAATGATTATTTTACCTCTCACATATATTATCAATTGCTAGGGAGTACTTAAAATGTTTTAAATCCTTCCTAATTTACATGTGTAACAAGGAAGGTTTAACACCCTTACACGTAAAAGGGGAAATTTGTACCTAAATATGCCATAACTAATTAAAGTAATTTTCAAACAATTCTGAACCAAAACTTACATATGAAGGATATAGTTTATTTCTATCTAAACATTCGCTTGCAATAACAATTATATTTTCATTCCTAACTAGAAAATTTTTATAATTGTCGTTCATTTAAGTTGAGGTAATGTATACTAGCTTTTTATGCACGCGATGCGTGCCGTGATAAATTTTTTAATCTAATGTTATGATATATAATTAGTTAATAATATACACTGCCTCTAACTTATATATAGATGAGAATTATACGCTCTAGTTCCAAAGTGATTGCTATTGAAATTTAATGTTTAGGTAGAAAAAAACTATGCAATTTTTCGATTTATAATTGATTGAAAAAATTTGCATAAAAAATTGACTCAAAATTATTTAAATTAGTTATGTGATTTAAACATAAATTTCTCTATTTATGCATAATTGTATTGAAGTTTCTTCATTACACATAATTGTAAAACAGGAAGGCATTAAAAACATTTCAAGTAAATTTATGTTTTTATGAAGGGTAAAAAAGTATATTCCAAGGGGACACCATTGCTCCTCCCTTAACTTATATAATAGAGATAACAATTTTTTTTCACGCTTATGACAAATTATATGAAATAATTTTAGGATTAGTATCGAGTATCATACTACTGTACAATTACATTCTTGATTGTCTTAAAATAATTTTCATTAATTTGTTCGTTTTACCCTCTTAAATCTGCTCCTTACGTAAAACACAATTGTTACAATTAAACTGATATACTTTGTAAATCTTGAGTTCGTTCAATTAATAGCCTTCCAATTTGAATTTTGGAAGAAGGAAATCACAGTACACAATGGAGAGAGCAAAACGGGAACTAGAGTTGCGGGAGGACGAGTCAGAAACAATTTCAAAACTCGCTGTTAACCCGCACGAGTTTCAAGTGGGACCCAGTTTCTTCGAGGATTTCGCACTGAGAGGCATCCGAGTTAACCGAGTTGAACCGGGTTCCATCTTCTGCTCCTTCAAAGTCCCTCCTCGCCTTCTTGTAAGCTCCTCTCTCACCATCCCATTTCATTTCTTTACCTTTTGATTTTTAGGAATTGGGTTAATTTGTTTATTGGAAATTCAATTGGTGAAATGAAAAAAGTTTCAATCTTTGCTTTAGTTGATCTTGAGGGAATTGACATTGTTGATCGAAGTTTCAATCTTTGCTTTGTTTGACTGTGAAAGAATTGACAAATTATCGCTTAAAGTTTCAATCTTTGCATTAATTGGTTCAGCTTTGTTACGGTAATTCAAATTCATATTCTGATTTTTCATTAGAAAATTTGGTTGGGGTTTCTCACATTTTGGGGGTTAAATGAATGCATAAGATGAAGATTAGGGTTTGTGAGTGCATCAATTGGCAAATGATTTAGCTGTTGATTTTAAGTTTTGATCTATGAAATTATGAGTTTTGGACATTTGGTGGTTCATTTCAACTGAGTTGGTTGGTGTTTCCACAATTTGGGTTTTGAATAGATGCTTTAGTTCTGGATTATGGTATTTTAGTGGACAGATTGTTGTATGGGGACATGTTGGTCCTCTACTCCTGAGGATCATGTATTTTTGGCACTGATAGTGATGAAGTTGTTTGTGTTTCGACTTTCGACATCTGTAAATTTGCCGGTGGCGGGTCCCACAATTGGAAGTTCTTGTTGTATAAAGGTTGACAGGTTGTTGTGGGGAGTAGTAGTTGATCATTAGTTGTTMTTMTTMTWGTAGTAGTAGTATAGGAATGCTGTCTTCTCCTTTGGGACTGAAGAAGATGAATTATTAGGYTCTTTTTGTCATTTTTACGATCATGATAACAATGAGCTTGGTGATATTGTTCTGAGCCTGATTCTGTATGTGTAGCAAATCTGAGGYCATAAGGTTAACCATAAAGAATTCATAATTGGTTACATCAGCTAATGTTTTCTGGTTTTGAAAAAGAATATTTCCTCTACTAGTTCAAATTAATAGGCTACATTTTATGTTGTTATTGATGTCATCACCTAAGGATTTCTTGTATGAATTAATGTTATYCCACCTCCCATTTTAGTAAATTGCTYCGCGTTAGACTTCTTGAATTTAAGAATTAGTTTGATGTTTGCTCAAAGTTTGAAATGGTATGATATCTAGATAGTCAAACTCTGAAGGATATTAGGAAGACTTCAACTGTGTAAGGCTTTTAAAAATTATTTTAAAATTAAAAATATACTCATGATAATTGATTAATCATCTTATCATATATACGAATATAGTGACGAATATACAATACTAGTTAAAACATTTGGTCCAAGTTTGAAACAAGGGTCAAATGTATCTTATTCTTATCATCTTGATTTCTTTTTATAGAAATCCTGTTTGGGATATACATTCTTTTATAGTATAGGAAACACAATTATCATCTGTTACAACATAGTCCAGTCACATGACTGCACGGTTATTTAATTCATAGGGAGTTAAGTGAGACATGAGCCATATGAATATATGATGAGCCTTGTGACCACATGTTTTTACGAACATGACTCRGCTGACACAATTTAATGGAACTAGCAGCACTAATAATAAATCCTCCAAATCGTTACCCGTATCAGAACTCAGAAGCTAGTAACAAAGAATTTTAACTTTAACAGACATTTTATACTCTTCACTTTGGAATAGCCCTTTTGAGCCTAGAAACTGTAGCCTTTGTTTCTGCCACAATTGGAACCGAGGTCTCTTGAATATAGTGCAAAGCCAGACATGAAATCTCCCCTGAATCATTATGAGTGACTAGTACCAAGCCAATTCCATTGCCAACTGATAATCCTACATCCATATTGAATTTGTAAAATTCCTGCTTGAGGGGGGATTTCATGACTATTAGGCTATTAGCTGCTTTGACATCATCTTCTTACCACCTAATAATTCCTTTTTTTAAAACATGATGATAGCCATTTGTTTCAAACATGAAATTAGTTGCACATATTCTTACTTTCTTAGCTCACCATTTCTATGTAATTTCCATCCGTACCAATTATAATTAACAAAGCATCTACACCCTATCTAGTGAATCAATCTGCAGCAGCCAGATAATGCTTTGACTTCARCAACTCAGCAAGACTAGCTGCCTCCAACGCCCGGACTGCACAATGTCAGCTTTCCACTTTCATCCACCCCGCAAAGTCGTATGCTGTATTCATCAAAAAGTGTCCATCTTTAGTAAAATGTCATGCTGAATTGCCTCTATTCAAAAGCGAACACAAGGGTCCACTTTTTATTTATTRGAAAGTTCTCCAGCCTCAATATCACAATATGTAAGAAAAATGTTTACCTGATGGAACATGTTAGCGTCACTAAGGGTCTCCACCATATAACTCTCCKCTAAACTTCTTAGCATTTGGTGGTTAGAYCTTAGAAGTAAAATGAGCAGTTCATTCGGTGTCCAATATATTAATAACTCTCCTGCCCTGACAATTCATTGTATACTTGCTTGAATGCTTGTACTTGTTTTAAATATCAGGCTGTCACAGATTAAGATGTGACAGTTTGATCGATTTTCCGACTACCAATAGAGGACGATGTGACAATTATGGAATGTTCGACACTTTTTCTTCTTAACTGACACAGTGTCTAATTTTGAAAGGATGTATTATTGATAAATAGATCTTACTTKAAGAGGTAGTAGCCAGGTAGGTTATAAGGCATTCATTTAGCATGAAACACACATGCTTATTTTGCAGCCAAATTATGTTAATTGGTTGGATMTAGAATTTATTCTCATTCTATGTTTAGATTCTTTTCATTAGGTGTTTGTGTTTCCATAGGCGTTAATTCATGTTCCTTTCTGATGAACAACTTGTTGCAGGATAAAACTGGAAACATGGCTCCTGGTGCAATTGCTAATATCATTGATATAGCCGGTAATGCATTGATTTACCGAGTTAACCGACCTATGAATGTTTCCGTCACCATGTCCATCTCATATTTGTCAAATGCAAAGCTTGATGTAAGTAAGCCTTTTAGTTTCTGATTTTGTCATACCCCTCGAGTCCCTTCCCTTAACCTACTCCTTTTTTAAGGTTTCCATTCGTATCAGTATATCAAACCATTCAATTTGTACAAAGTACCTTTTTCATCGTCACATGATTCTTCGCTTAAAAATCAATATGTTGATGAAAACATTGTACATCGCGGGGAGTCTGTCCTGTTTTGGAAGTCTGTCTAGCCGACTCTAGCTTTATTTCAAACTTTTTGTCCTATGGCTGTGATAAAAGGTACCACTATCAGTTACACAGTATCGTTGCTTCATTTGACGATGACTTCTTGATGATTTAAAATAATACTTCGTATATGAATCTGAAGGGATTATTGTGAACCACCGAACCCTTTAAGATTATGCAACTAAATTCTTTTTCAAATTAATTTACTTGAAGTTGGGATTTAGACTGTTCCTTGAGTTTAATAGGTGTTATTGCCGAGCATATTATTTTGGTATTATATATCTCCAAGGTGTGCATTATTAAACATATATGGTTTATATATTGGCAGGATGAATTGGAGGTTACATCTAGACTGCTAGGGAAAATTGGAGCTATTTCAGGAACTTCCATTATCATAAAGAACAGAATTTCTGGAGAAATTGTTGCTGAAGGGCGACATTCATTGTTCAGTAAACTTTAGAGTAAAATATGATATTGTTATCGCGCTTCTTTCATTCTTGCACTTCAGAGACTAAACTTGTAGTCCTGGATGCAACTGTCATTCATCTGCTCATCTCCTGTCGRCGTTGCAAATCCTATCTGTATATAAGAAGACAAATCAAATTAATTGTTAATATATTCTGGTTTCTATTTGATTTCCTTGAGCATGCTTGTSACTTGTTCAAACAGCTGAAATGCCCACTCTAAGCATATTACATGCTGCAGTCCGTATCATCAAGTTTCAGGTGATTGAAGTCTGGAATTCTTCCAGAAGGTGGTCTCCGTCATACGTTGTAACTTAGATTTCTGAATTGAGGATTTTCTGTGACTTGCTCAAATTTCTTACGCTGACCGTCTTTGTCAGAGTAGAAATCAAACGGTAGAATCGTAACAATAGAATATGACTGAGTTGTACGGAGTACTTCYTATGTTGTCACTTGTTAAATGTTCATTAAAGTTTATAATGTACAATAATTCGTAACGTGTCAGAGTCGGAGTATTTCGTATTTCGTATGTTTTCTTACGCTAACGTATGTTCTTTCGTAGGAGTGATTAAACACTTTGACCATCCAAACTTGACTATTTGAAGGTCTTAGTAAACAATTTGACAATATATTACTCATGATAATAATACAGCTAAACTATGAATGTGATGTTGGTGATCTTTACAGGAGGACAGCAGCTCAAGTTTAAATTAAAAAAAAAAAAAAACAAAATGCATTGAGGCTTCATGAAGCCAAACAATGTGTCACATCTCACAAGTGATCATTGTTCATCACTAGTTCGATTTGCTTGTAAAATTGCGACGACTTGAAAATTTCAAAAATTATATTTTTAATTTCGTAAAAATTGCCGGTATTTTAAAAAATCACATTAGAACTTCTTTCGTATCAAAATAAATGCAACGATTTGACACTATTTCTCTCTACTTTATGTCAAATCGTTGCGTTTATGTTGATGCGGAGGAAGTATAACAAATTTGGTCCGAAAATTTTCAAAAATTGTACTGTACAACATATGGGATTAGCTTGCAATCATTTCTACCATATCATATTATTTTCTCTGTATCTTCTATTCTAGTCATTTGAAAACTATCTCTTTTACTCCTTCCGTTACGTTTTACTTGAAACAATTGATATTATTTATTAAAGGTAAAATATTCAATTGTTTCAAGTAAAACGTAACAGAGCCACAGAGGGAATACTTAGAATTTTCTATTATACGAGTAGTCGAGTCATGTTGTTAAGTTACTTAGAATTTTCTATTATAATATTGTTAAGTTTATGTTATTGCGATGTTTAACACTAGTTATTTTTTCTGATGTTTAAAAGGTCTTGTAACATGGTTGCTCACTTTGTTGTGACTTGTGACTTGTGATTGTGACTTGTGAGATGTGATACTCGCAAGTCGTAACTCGTAACAACGATGAGATTGAATGTTTGGATATGTTTCCTGAAAGCATATTATGCTCTAGTTATCTTCAGTTCAAACAAAAAAGTTTTTTGTATCAAACATAATTTATTAAAAACAATTGAATTACAAACAAACTTATGAAGTTACAAGTTGAGCTGAGCTAGTATACGTTAGCTCAAGTTAGGGTTTAAACGAGGCTCTAACCAAATCAAGCTTGGCTTGATTGTTAAGGATCTTAAGCTCCTTAATCAAGATTTCAAGTTCGACTTGAGAAATGAAAAATAATCTAGTTGGAAGGGATGTTGCCCATTAAGGTTGTAACTTGTAACACCCCGAACCCACACTGGGTCAGGCCAAGTGTCAACAAATTGCATCCTAGATTGATAATGTGACCTCACATAACTTAAATTGATTGAAAATTAAAGTGAAAATCAGAAGATAAATATTGTTTTAGAGCCCGTTTGGTTGGGCGTAAAACATTTTCAATGTAGAATGATTTTCATGAAAAATTGTTTTCCATGAAATAATTTCTTGGAAACAATTTTCCATTGTTTGGTTGCATGTAAAAAATGTGATGAAAAATGAAGGAGATACAAGGAGGCAYTGAGGGAGGAGACTACAAGAGATTGAAAGGAAAATAATTTTCCTTTCATTTTGGAAGGAAGATGGTTTTCATCATTGTAAGAAAAATTCGACTCTCATGGAAAATGATTTTACATTCRTTTATATATCAAACAACGTAAAATTGAAAAATAAATGAAAACACCATGAAACGTGTTTTTCGCTCCATCAAACGGAGCCTGTATTACAAGGAAACGTTAGACATGAAAACAAATTCTTAGGGGTCATTTGGTTCAAAATYTTGGAATAGAATGGTATGAGAATGAAATCTCAATCTTTAGGGAAGAGGTGGGTATGAGAATATGAGATTGAAGGGGATAAGAATCCATTGGATATGACATTCCATATTTTCATACCCAAATAAGACCAACCAAACAACTTTTACATAATTAACAGTATCGCATATGTTTCATTTCAGCATAAAACCTTGAACCAAACATGTCGTTAGAGGTTCGAAATTTACAAATTTTCCAAAAAGCTAAAACGTGATATCCCAAAAATTTCCGTCATTATTTTGTGCACAATCTCCAATCTCAACCGAAATACAAAAACTATTGTCATTTGTCATCTTTCCACTACTACTCTCACAGTCTCACTCTACTCTCTCTCTCCCTCTCTCTCTACCAAACTTCTGCAACCAACCATGAGCATCACCTCTCTTCCAATTACCTCAACCAACAAGCTCCATTTTCGCTCAATTTCCCCTCTTCCAAACCCTAATTGCATCTCCTCCTCCAATCTTTCTCTCTCTTCCTTTCAATTCACTCCACATTCGTATCCAATCACAAAACGCTCGATTACCTCTTCTTCGTTTGCTCCGATTTCTTCGCCTGCAATCAACCTCCGCCATGGATTTCCGCCATTCCTTGCCGCGAAAGCTAGGGCTTCTTCCGGCGATTCTGAATTTTTGGCCGAGAATGGAGGACAGAGAATGCCGACTCCGAGTTTTCTGGAATTCCTGACGTCTGAGAGAGTCAAGGTTGTGATGATGCTCGCGTTGGCGCTCGCTCTTTGRAATGCTGATCGTGTTGTTATGTCCGTTGCTATTGTTCCTCTTTCTGAATCTCTTGGCTGGAGTCGCGCTTTTGCTGGCGTTGTTCAGGTTCTACTTCTTTCGTTGCTTGAATTTGAATGTACTTCCTAATTTTTTTGGTTAATTGATTTTGAAATTACATTGATTTCATAGAAGTTTTGCATGTTTCTATTTGTTTCGGAATGCTTGCTTTGTTAAAATTTGCGTATGCATGATATTCAACATACAAGATTATTTTTTTGCATTGAAATCACTCAACAAGACATGATCAATTTTGGTCTAATTCTAGAGTGATACATACAAATGTATTTGGATGTTGAACATGAATTTTCTGCGTTGATTTTTTGGTGTTTGATGTCTTGTTCCCAGATTTGCATAAGCATGCTTTCGGTGTAGTTTCTACTTGTTGACTGTGTTGCTTAATTGGACAATTGGTTATTGGTAGGTACTATGTAGCATGTGAGTGTTGTGACAAAATTGAGCATTGTGTTTGATAATGGAGTTGGTCTMAAAATTTTATATCGACACTTTTGGCTTCTGTGACTGATAAACATGTTCTTTGTGGCACATAGTCATCAAAGAAGTTGGTTTCTACTTTCTAGTATTATYGAATAAGAAAGCTGATGTAAATGTTTTAAAGTTTATAACTCTATCGTGGTCATGGACTCATTAATGTCTGATTCCCGGAAGAGTGGAAGAGAATGGAGTCTCTGTTGGACAATAAAGATTATCCAGAATGCTTAAAGGGTGATCTTGAGAAACTAACCCACTTAATAAGGTAATAATGATACAGAGATTGAAAGAAGAGAGATAGAGAGAAGGAAAGAAGGAGATTCATGTGATAGGAGAGAGATAGTAATTATTGCCAAAAAAGGAAATTATTTAAGAATTGATGTAAGGTAATGATTATTATATTAACCGTGGAAGTATATTATTAGGGAAAAGAAGAGAGAATGTAGGAGGAGGAGATTAGTAATTATATTAATGCCATTCTCATATGCATTTCCCCTTGTCATAAGCAACTCCCCACATATCATGAATATAGTTGCAGGAATCTTCCAGCTCTGCCAATTGCTCAATTCAGGTGAGGTGTTGTCCACTTTCCCCTCCATCATAATCTTGTCCTACTGTGTGAATTATGTCCAACTAASCTTCCAATTCATTCCCTCCGTATAGGCTTGTATCAAGTTGGCTTCTGCTACTATTGAATTTGGACTCTGGAAACTTTAATATGATAGTACTAATGCATATAACAATACAAAATTATATTGTTCCTGGTATATGTGGTGTCTAATTATAGGTTATGGAATGAGGATATCATTATTCAAATAAAAGTGTTTTTAATTAGGAAATGTGGACTGATCTAGTTATCATTTATTGAACAACTAGTCATTGGATTGACATGCATGTTGGAATGCCATTGTGCTCTATACCTCTACATCACACTTAGAATTCACTATTGTTTTATAGGTCTATAAAAGTCGTGTATCTTGCTAGCCATCTTCTGTTGCTGTTTAAAATTTACCAAGGGCAAGGTAAATAGCATTTTACTGCAGGCATATGTGAAATTATAAACTGTTGATATACGATTTGCATGATATCATTAGCTTAGGATGTATATCCAGTAAAATTTGAATATGTGTTGCTTGTTCCTGCCGCTTCTGATCCAAGTTGCCTTTTTTTTATGGCAGTCATCTTTCTTGTGGGGGTATCTTATATCACCTATAGCTGGAGGAGCTCTAGTGGATTACTATGGCGGTAAAACTGTCATGGGTTGGGGCGTTGCTTTGTGGTCCACTGCTACATTTTTTACTCCCTGGGCTGCTGAAAAGTCTCTCTGGGCTCTACTTGCCACACGAGCTATGCTTGGCGTTGCAGAAGGTGTAGCTCTTCCTTCGATGAACAATATGATATCTAAGTATGGTCACTGCACAAGTTCTATTCTTCAAAATAATATTGAGCATTTTGATCCAGTTACTATTATTATGATTTATGTTTCTTGTTTATGCATTCATTAGTGTTTGCTTATAGTTCTCTGAGCTTCACTCTTCAAACTTTTTTTTCCCCCTTTCTAGATGGTTCCCTAAAGTAGAACGAGCCAGAGCTGTTGGAATAGCAATGGCTGGGTTTCAGCTTGGAAGTGCTATCGGACTAGTTCTTTCACCAATTCTTATGTCTAATGCTGGTGTTTTTGGACCCTTTGTAATATTTGGATTATCGGGATTCCTTTGGGTT
Organism: Bassia scoparia; assembly: GCA_008642245.1. Taxonomy (NCBI): domain Eukaryota; kingdom Viridiplantae; phylum Streptophyta; class Magnoliopsida; order Caryophyllales; family Amaranthaceae; genus Bassia; species Bassia scoparia. Next base: position 27,945 of record SNQN01000905.1, read on the forward strand.
GTAGTATGGCTTTCTGCAACTTCCAGTATTCCTGAGAGAAGTCCTCAAATATCCGAGGATGAACTAAATTACATACTGACAAAGAGGCAACAGTCTCCACCATCGAATGCCCAGAAGCTACAAAAGGCTAAAGTGATCCCTCCTTTCAAGAGCTGTCTCTTATACACATCTAGATGTGTATAAGAGACAGCACTTATGGTTGCCAATGCTATGCATAGTTGGGTAATGCTTATAATCTGACCCATTCGTTATTGCTTGTTTCCTTGTTGTATATCATGAATTGACATGGCAAAAATTGTATTTCCATCTCATTGTTAAGTCAGTTTTTTCCCATGTGTAGGGATTCTTTGTTATTCTTTCATGGATGCCCTTATATTTTAACAGTGTGAGTATTAAAATTCTGCTTTCCTTTGTGTGAAAGTTCTATATGAGATAGGAGTTTCTATTGAGTGGGCATTCAAATGTGTTACAGGTATACCATGTTGATCTTAGACAAGCAGCATGGTTCAGTGCTGTTCCATGGTTTATGATGGCAATTGTGGGATATTTTGGAGGTGCTTGTTCAGATATGTTGATCCAGCGTGGTTTGAGTATCACTTTGACCCGGAAAATCATGCAGGTCAGTCCCTTTCTGTTTCCGCCTTTTAATGTGTATGCTAATTATATACGAGTGACCTTTACTCGATGTACAAAAATTTTGAGATATTGTGCCTATCACATCTGCTTGTCATGTTGATTTGGTCCTTTTAGACAATGGTTCCCAACTTTTTATGCATAGGTGCCACCATTTGTGAGAATCTATATGTTTTGCACAAACACAGAACTACAAAGAAAATTATACTTCTATTGTAGTTGTGCAACGGGTTCTAATAATCTACTAGATATAAAGGGATGATCGGCCCCTCTATGCTCATCTTCTGAAGGGACTTTCTTATGTCCAACTACTCAATTTGTTTTGACTTCAGTCCTTTGCTTGTATTCCTTGTGTATGTAAAAAGTTTATTACTGATCTGTTAAGGTAACTTTATTCCGAGCAGCTTCATTTGCTTTGTAATGTACCGTATTTTTATGGGCTCTTTTCCCTTTGTCTTGCCATAGTTGATATTTTTGTCTAACTCTGTACATTTAAATTGGAAGACAGTTGAATTCTGATGTGAGAATCTTGTAGAGCATTTTTTGTATTTGCAATGATTCTGTAATAACTTGTTTTAGGCTGTATTTTAATGRTCTGTTTGTATGCTTCATCTTGTACAAGGTACATTTTATTTTTGCATTGTGGGCTCTCTTGAACTTTGATCTGTTCATTATGTGCAGTCAATAGGTTTTATTGGTCCTGGCATTGCTCTTATTGGTTTGACTACAGCAACTACCCCCTCGATAGCTTCTGCTTGGCTTACATTAGCTGTTGCACTAAAGTCATTCAGTCATTCTGGTTTCCTGGTCAATATACAGGTTTGTTCACTTTGTTGCTTCTGGAAACTTAAATCTGAGTATAACAGTGGCTTACAATCTATGTGATCTGTTTTTGTTGATTCTTATTTTCATTCTCTTCTGATGCCAGGAAATTGCTCCACAATATACTGGTATATTACATGGTAAGGAATTTTTTTTTTTTCCCATTTTTAGACCTTATGTTTTTAGTTGCATTTGTACTTTCAGAAATTTAGCATTCAGTTGCTCACATGCAAAATTGTTCCAATTAGAGGAAATTTTTAGGCTTCTTGATGGAGTTTATATCTGTATAGGTTTGGCAAATACCGCTGGTACATTTGCTGCAATCCTGGGAACAGTTGGGGCTGGATATTTTGTTGAACTGGTAGGATCTTTCAGTGGATTTTTGTGGCTGACATCATTGTTGTACTTCCTCGCTGCTCTGTTCTATAATCTATTTTCTACGGGAGAGCTAGTAGATTTCGATGCACCGAGTAAGTTTCATGCCTTCATTTGGTGACATTATTAATAAGCATTTATCAGTTTCGACATCAGTGTGATTTTATATTTCTAGTGCAGTGGTGCTATGCATTGATATGTAGAATMGTCTATCTTTTTCATTCAGCATTCCCTGCATGGTTTATCAGGCAAACAACCCCTAGCTGCTGTGTTAAGACCCATTTGCCACTGTTTCATTTCTTTGACGTATTCTGTAAATTTTGGAATTGCAGGTTCCTGAAGCAGATTCTGTAACTTTGGTGATACTGCTGTGTACATATCATGGACTTAGAAATAACATTAAAGAGATATATCAAAAATGAAGGAAATAGGTTCGATTGCATCATCCCAAAAGCACTAAAATGTATGAAATGCTCCTGCTGTAGATGTGAAAAATCAAGTTGTACATAACCAATTGTTAATTTGTTATAATTCACTATAGTTGTGTATACAGATTAGAAGGCAATAAAGGCATATCAATAGTGTGTCTCTCAACCGAGAAATAATCGATCGAACCACCGGATCAGAATGTCATCAGCCTTCTGAGGTACTGTTTTGGTAATAGTGAAACATACGACTTGTAATACTTTTGAACTTACGAAAATGCCCTTGAAAACGGAGCATTTCAAGCCTTTTGAATTAATGGATCATTTTTGTCTTCCTCGTATCGMATGAGATGAACTTTGTCCGTGCGCCTTTGACCCATTTCTAGTGCTACARAGTATTATGTTGTTAARTGRGTTTCAAACAGGAGAGAGGAGACTAATTCCATCAAGAAAGGTCCCATATTTCTGGCAGCCATACACAGTTGCAGTGGTGGGGCCCTTGACACTTTGAAAGAGCACCCCATTGACTTTGTCAATTATACGAAGTGCTCTGTTTAAGAAAGAGCCCATTAATTACGGTTGTGCGTGAATTAATTACACTTTTCAACCATTATTTTTGGTTGTTTAATGCTTTCAACATCTTTGACTAGCTGGAGATGTATTCTCCAACTTGAGACGAGTTGGCTTTGCAACTTCGATTGAGTCTTTCTTTTACCACATTCTTTTAATAATAATCAAGGATTATTATTATTATTATAATATAATAATAATAACTGTTTCTATTATTACTATTATTATATAGTACTATTAAATGATTATCTTCCTACTTGTGAAATAAATGCAACAATATTATCTCATCTTCCACCTAAATACTTTATTGGTTTGAGAAATTCTTCCAACTTCGAATGAAGAAATCGCCTATTTCTTCATCATACCCTTCAAGTCAATTTGATAATTCGAGCTCCAATTCCAAGCATGATCATGCTGCTGCTAATTCTATGACGCAGAAACAGAAAAATAAGTCTTTTTTATACGAATTTGTCAAGAAAATTAGCATTATTTTCACAGCTTGTGGCTCCAAATCTAAGAAGGCTACTCTAGAAGCAGCTGATCAAGCTAATGGAAATCGGAACTCTAATCAGATTCATAGTAACTCATGTAAGTTTCAATTCCTCTGCTTTTCCCCCCTCCCATTTTCTCAATCTTTGGTTATTGACCTTGTGTTGAATTTTGTTGGTTTATAATTTTTGCTGAATTTGCATCTTTTGGATCAAATTGATTGTATAATCAAACATAATGGCTTTATATTTTGAGATGATAGTCTACATATTTATTGAAGACATAATCAGTCTAATGTTATGTGTGACTAATTCGGATTGTATACTTCATAATTTGAACTTAATGTACAAAACTTTGTGATATGTGTGCTATATTGATCTTATCCATACAATTTTCTAAATCTAGTAAGAGTTCACCTAATTTGTCTTGTTTCTTGGTTTAATCTGACTTTTGTGATCTTTTCTTTGCCTTCATATTTACCAAAAAGATTTTTGGAGTATTGCCGACACTAATTATGAGATTAATGCTTTGATTGATAATTCTCGAGTATTGTGTTGAATTTAGGAGGGATAATTTTTGAGTGACTTTATTATGTTTTTCAGCRGGGCTTTCGTCAGGAAGCAAAACTAGAGGGTCATCTGCTAGGGAACTGAATTCTTTTGGTTCATCGGAGTCAGCGAGTGGGGAGGTCTATGGCTCATTGAATTTTACACTTCAGGAAATTCGGAAAGCTACTAAAAATTTCTCTCAGAATAACGTCATTGGAGATGGCGGGTTTGGGACAGTGTACAAAGGACAGCTGAAGGATGGAACCGTTGTTGCAATAAGCGTGCTAAAAAGGTAAAGGCATAACAAGTTAACTGATGATCCACTCAAAAGCTCTTATGTAGAGCATGAACACTGATTGCTCGATATATCACAGGTTTGTATGATAAGCGAGTGCACAAGAATTCAAGAGTGAAGTCCTGGCCTACTCGAAGATTGAGCATCTTATTTGGTCAAGTTCTATGGATATCTGGAGCATCCAGATGAGAAAATATTGTGGTTGAATATGTTGGTAATGGAACACTCTTCGATCTTCTACGTAAGCTCAATAACTTCTCTTCACTTCAGTTCATCTCATTTCACTTCATTTCAATCCAGTTCAGCTCAGTGTAATTCAGTTTTATGTAGTCAAAGAACAAGTTCTTAGTACACTTCATAACATTGTGTACACTGTGTACAAGTTAAATGACTTTCAAATCAATTTAGCCTATTTGTTTTGCTGATCCTTTACTATATGTGCTGGAAAAAACTTGTGGCTGTTTGTAAAGCTTTCAAAAGTTGACTGTATTCTAACTGCAATGCAGTAACCAGCACTAGTTCTAGAGCTTGCCGAAAGACTAGATATCGCCCATTGATATTGCTCATGCAGTGACATATTACATATTATATGGTTAGTGCATCTCTAGCTCCTGAACAACAATCTTATATACAATTCACATTCATGTTTGATTATATGTGGCCAGCTTTGATTAAAAAAATACTCCTTCCTTTTATTTCAGTTATTTTGCTATATTGTCTGTCTAATCAAATTTCAAAGAACTGTGTCAACTGAAGAGGGACATCCTCGAAAGGGAAAACAACTGATAATATTGTATTACTGTCGTTAAAAGTGTGGAGACTTAGCTTACTGTCCGATTTTAAAGATTCAAATACCTGTATTGCTTATTGTTTCTATGGTATAAGAACATGATTTAATTAATCTTTTTCATGTTGCTCTTGACAGACCCTCCAATTATCCACAGAGACTTAAAAGCATCTAACATCTCATCACGGAGAAAATACCGAGCTAAAGTAGCAGATTTTGGGCTTGCTCGATTCGTCCCAGATGGTCCAGATGTGACCCATATATCTACTCAGATCAAAGGGACAGCTGGATACTTGGACCCTGAATATATGAATCCTACCAGTTGACCAAAAAGTGATGTCTACTCTTTTGTGTAATGCTCGTGGAACTGTGACAGGAGGCATCCAATGAACACCTTAAAGGTCCAAAGAAGGACTTACACGAAATGGGTAAGCATATACATTTTTTTATTGATCTACCTACTATTTGATTCTGTGCACCTCACTTCGTAACACTATAAACTATTTCAGACATTGTCAGCTCAATTGACAATCAAGGTAAATGTACATGAGTATGAACGAAAAAGATTTATGATAACAATGAATTATCAGAAGTACAAATTTGTAGCAAAACAGCTGAAGTCTAACTGTCTAAGATCAAATGATAGTGGTTTCCATCTACAGTTTCCTGCCCGAAAAAATTGTTAAAGAAATTCATTAGTTTGATACTTGTATAAATCAATGAATGGTTTAATCTATGTGAACCAAAGATGATAAGACATGTATTCGTGCAGGCTTTAACAAGTTAAAAGAAGGCATCCAGTGCTGGCAATGGATCTAGCTGCACAGAAGTCCAGGTCCATCAGGTAGTCGGTAAACATCTAGAACTTGCACAAAAATGCACTGGCCTGTTCGGAATTCAGACCGTCCATGAAAGAATGCGTTGAGGCTTTATGGACTATCAGAAAAGGAACTCAAACGAGAATCTCAGTTAATTACTCTCCTCCCATAAATCAGTCGATTTACTCGAAAAGATGCAGAAAATGCGCCAAGAATCTTAGGATTCAGGGAGACCTACTCTTTTATATCTGCATAGTCATATGGTAATCGATTATCCAAGATGAATTTTTAGATATAAATGATTCCAATTAAATTTTTGAGTCTCTGTTTCTGACTATTTAGTGTAAGCCCTTTTGCATTGCAGCATGCAGAAGTTATTTCAGGCAGCTATCATTTTTGGATGTATAAGGATTGATGTAATGTACTTAATGGCCACACATTGTGATTGTTGTCAAAATAGCTTGTCCTTTCATTCTCATCTTTCTTGCCCACTTCATTTCATCCTAAAGTTCAATTTCCGAAGGTAAACAAACAAATTAACACATTGCACATTAAACAAATATAAACATAGGGTAAATCAAGGAGAGAAAATGACGGGAAACATACTTGCTCGTCTTTCATCATCATTACTAAGGGTTTGTTTGATCTTGAAACCTAACTTGTTTGCAAACAAAATGGAATGGAAATAGGAGAGATGGTGATGAAGAGATGGAAAATGATGAGTTTTCTTCTTATTCTTTCCGTTTTGGAGAGATCAATTTCTCTACCCTCGATTTCCTTTTCTTCCTCTTTTTGTTATCCAAATAAATGGAAACTTCATTCCTTCATTCTCCCTTTCTTGTCCTTCTATTCTTTATCCAAATATAGAGTAAATGCAGTTTTTATCAAACAAACTGTAAACAGGTAAGGCCATTAGTATAGGACTTTGCTTTTGTTATTACGTGTGTTATTGTAGGCGTTTAGTGTGTTGTTGTCACTGTCTTTGTGTGGCTGTGGTCCATTGTCAGTTGGCTTATTTTCAATCCTAGGTTATTTCATTGGTGTATATGTAACTATAGTTTTTGTTCTTTTATGCTCTAGGTATTATGTAGCAAGTGATATATATACAGCACTTGTATTCCTTCCAGCCGTTTGTTTGAGCAAACAACATATATTTTCATCATTCCAAACTCAAATCTTTGAGCCAAAGTCTATAATGGTATAGAGCCTAGGTTAGAACCTAGCCAAAATCACACAAACACACCAAAATCAAATCACATGCAAAGTTCAAAACACCAAACAGGGCAAGCATGAAGATCATAATGGCAGCCTAAAAAAGGAAAGAGAGAAGAGGGAAACTAAAACCCGGAAATCAGCAGTGCAGTGATGTCACTAGTCTCTCTTCGCTGCCACCCGAGTGAGAACTATTTGTGTTGCAGAGAGCTTGAAGGGCTTAGCACTAATTGATGGAAGAGGTCGTTGAGAGTAGCACTTCAGTAGAAGAAAGCTGGGCATTCTCACAGGAATGTCAGAGGATCCAGTGATGAGATAAAAGCAAGACAACTGGGATACTTGGAACAATGCAGTTTAATTCATGGTGCATGTTATGAATGAATAATCCGAAGCATCATCAGTATTTCACATCTGCTAAGAATTGGAAGCAGTTGAAGGAGATTACTGTGAGTCATGGAGCTCACAAAAATACGGCTGAGTAATAAACTTGTATGAGACAAACAGGATGGACTACCTGTCAATGAATATTACACAACTCTATTGGCTTGTTGGGAGGATGTATAACTCAATGATTGTTCCTCAACATTGCCTCAGGCTGACTCCAGAAATTTGCAGCATACTGGATGCAATGGCAGAGGCAAAAGATAGCAAGATTGTGTCCAATTCCCTCAATGGTTTGGATGAGGACTTTTGGAGCATTTGAAAGTCAATTATTGCCTGCTACCCCCACTTCCCATAATGGAGAGTGCCTGTGACTTTTTTTTATTTTTTTTTTTTATATTTATTAGTTTTAATTTTTTAATTTGTTTTTTTCTTTTTTTATTTTTATTCACTAGAGGAAAGCACAGAGAGCAGCCTTGCTACTGCAGTGAGCAGAAAGCTCAGCGATGAACACCAAAGCTGTCAAGACAGCTCAATATAACAAGGTCTCCAGCAATCAAAGGGGAAAGGTATGGAAGGAAAACTACAAGGCATTGGGAAGAGAGGTCACTCAGCAGAAATGGTGCTGACAGTGATCGGATACCCTAGTGGTCATCCATTGGCCAAAGGTGGACTCAAACAAATAGGGAAGGTCAAAGTGGTGATACTGGATGGCACAGAGGGGAAGACAAGCCAAGGCAGATACACAAGACAAGAATGGCAGCCTAATGCAAGTTTCATGGAAAGGGTCAAGCCACAGGTGATACTGGTCAATGTTTTACAACCAAGTCAAGTCTAGCAGCTGCTAAAATTGATCCTGGAACAAGTAAGACACATTCAGATATAGAAAAGAGTTTGAAAACTTCATTCTCAGGTATGGTACTTGTTTGCAATGCAAATATTAAATGTAAAGGACTGGAATAGATTTGTAGTCTTCGGCAGTCGTGCATCAGACACATGATCAGTGATAAAGCATGCTAAGTAATTTGGTAGTGGCGTTAACAACAACCCAAAATATTAGACTCCAAATGGGAATGATGTGAAAATTTTCTCATGTGGTGATTGCAGTGCTTGAAAATTCACTGGTATTAAAACAAGTTGTTGTGGTGCCTGAGTTCAAAATAATTTGTCTGTTAGTAAACTCATAAGAGAATGGCAGCTTGAAGTGGTGTTTTATCCTGGACTTCTGCCTTAATTCAGGAACTCTCATTCAAAGAGAAAATTTAGAGTGTGTTGGGAAGATGTATGAAGGTCTGTATTACCAGTAATCAGTTCCATTGGATGAGCTGATGAAGATGGTGTAATGCAGTTCAAGGAAGAATGAAGAGGAAGATTGTTAAAGTAGTATGTTATTTTCTTGAAGCAATTGGTGTATTCCAGGTGAAACCATTGTCACACCAATACTTGTGTCTGAGGAAACCAAGTAATTATTGTGCTTTTCGACAATACAGAAATGGGGCATGTCCTCTGAAGCATTAAAGCTTTTGGATGTTTGTTGTGGCAAGATGAGTTGTGATGAAACTTGTTTGGTGTGTGTCCAATGTCTAGGCTTGACAAGTTGCTTTTGGCACCTAGTATATTCAATGTGCAAAGCAGGTTTTGTTGATCATTGATACTTGGGGACCTTGATGGTCCTCAAACTGGGAAATGGATCAGATATTTTCTGACCATAGTGGATGATCATACCAGAGCCACTTGGGTATATCTCATGAAACAGAAAGATCATGCCACACAGGTATTGAAAATGTTCCTAAAAATGGTGGAAACACAATTTGCTACAAAGGTGAAAATACTCAGGTCTGATAATGCCTTGGAACTGAAGGAAGGAGAATGCAAGAAAATGTTGTGTGATCCAGGTATTATACACCAAACAACCTGTGTAGATAGGCCCCAACAAAATGGGAGAGCAGAGAGAAAACACAGGAATATACTTGAGAAAGCAAGAGCCTTGAGACTGCAAGCTGGTTTACCTTCGAAATTCTGGGGGGATTGTGTTCTCACTGCTGTATATTTGATTAACAGATTGCCAAATGCAGTCATAGGGAATATAAGTCCTTATGAGAAGTTATTCAATGATAAACCTGATTATAGCAGGTTGAGAGTGTTTGGATGCTTAGCTGTGGCTTGCAACCCAAGCAGACACAAGGATAAATTCACAGCTAGGGGTTTACCTTGCATCTTTCTTGGTTATCCTGCCAATCAGAAAGGATACAAGTTGTTCAATCTGCTCACTAAGCAACTCTTTGTCTCAAGAGATGTGCAATTTCATGAAAACATTTTTCCTTGTCTCAAGGACAGTGTGAAACAAGTCTTGCAACCCTATTTTGCATGTGACAAGGAAACAGGAGAAGTCTCAGAAAGTCATCCTCTGCATTTTGATCCAACAGAAGAAACCCTGGTTCAAGTCCAAGATGAAACTCATGAGTTAGAAGCAGAACAACAAGAACCTACTCAAGAGAACCAACAAGCTCCTGAAACTACTCACTCACCTAATGTTAGAAGATCAGACAAAATCAGGAAAACTCCTGAATGGATGCATGATTATGTGGTTCATGGTGTCACTGGGAGTAATATGACTCACACTCCATATGCAGCAAATGTAGCAGAAATGTGTGTGAAACCAACCTTCACTGCTCTACTAGCAAGCACAGAAAACTTGTGTGATCCTAAGACATTCAAAAGTGCAGTGATTCATGAGAAGTGGGTTGATGCAATGAACATGGAATTGCAAGCTCTGGAGGAAAATCACACTTGGGATTTGGTGGATTTACCAGCAGGCAAGCAAGCAATTGGAACAAAATGGTTGTACAAGACCAAATTTAACTCTGATGGATCAGTTGAAAGAGAAAAGGCCAGATTGGTTGTTNTTCCCCCCTCCCATTTTCTCAATCTTTGGTTATTGACCTTGTGTTGAATTTTGTTGGTTTATAATTTTTGCTGAATTTGCATCTTTTGGATCAAATTGATTGTATAATCAAACATAATGGCTTTATATTTTGAGATGATAGTCTACATATTTATTGAAGACATAATCAGTCTAATGTTATGTGTGACTAATTCGGATTGTATACTTCATAATTTGAACTTAATGTACAAAACTTTGTGATATGTGTGCTATATTGATCTTATCCATACAATTTTCTAAATCTAGTAAGAGTTCACCTAATTTGTCTTGTTTCTTGGTTTAATCTGACTTTTGTGATCTTTTCTTTGCCTTCATATTTACCAAAAAGATTTTTGGAGTATTGCCGACACTAATTATGAGATTAATGCTTTGATTGATAATTCTCGAGTATTGTGTTGAATTTAGGAGGGATAATTTTTGAGTGACTTTATTATGTTTTTCAGCRGGGCTTTCGTCAGGAAGCAAAACTAGAGGGTCATCTGCTAGGGAACTGAATTCTTTTGGTTCATCGGAGTCAGCGAGTGGGGAGGTCTATGGCTCATTGAATTTTACACTTCAGGAAATTCGGAAAGCTACTAAAAATTTCTCTCAGAATAACGTCATTGGAGATGGCGGGTTTGGGACAGTGTACAAAGGACAGCTGAAGGATGGAACCGTTGTTGCAATAAAGCGTGCTAAAAAGGTAAAGGCATAACAAGTTAACTGATGATCCACTCAAAAGCTCTTATGCTAGAGCATGAACACTGACTTGCTCMATATATCACAGGATTTGTATGATAAGCGGAGTGCACAAGAATTCAAGAGTGAAGTCCTGGCCTACTCGAAGATTGAGCATCTTAATTTGGTCAAGTTCTATGGATATCTGGAGCATCCAGATGAGAAAATTATTGTGGTTGAATATGTTGGTAATGGAACACTCTTCGATCTTCTACACGGTAAGCTCAATAACTTCTCTTCACTTCAGTTCATCTCATTTCACTTCATTTCAATCCAGTTCAGCTCAGTGTAATTCAGTTTTATGTAGTCCAAAGAACAAGTTCTTAGTATGACACTTCATAACAATTGTGTACACTGTGTACAAGTATAAATGACTTTCTCAAATCAAATTTAGCCTATTTGTTTTGCTGATCCTTTACTATATGTGCTGGAAAAAAACTTGTGGCTGTTTGTAAAGCCTTTCAAAAGTTGACTGTATTCTAACTGCAATGCAGGTAACCAGGCACTAGTTCTAGAGCTTGCCGAAAGARTAGATATCGCCATTGATATWGCTCATGCAGTGACATATCTACATAGTTATAATGGTTAGTGCATCTCTAGCTCCTGAACAACAATCTTATATACAATTCACAATTCATGTTTGATTATATGTGGCCAGCTTTGGATTAAAAAAATACTCCTTCCTTTTATTTCAGTTATTTTTGCATTATTTTGATCTGTAATCAAATCTTCAAAGAACTGTGTCAACTGAAGAGGGACATCCTCGAAAGGGAAAACAACTGATAATATTGTATTACTGTCGTAAAAGTGTGGAGACTTAGCATTACTGTCCGATTCTTAAAGAATTCAATATAACGTGATTGCTTATTGTTTCTATGGTATAAGAACATTGATTTAATTAATCTTTTTCATGTTGCTCTTGACAGACCCTCCAATTATCCACAGAGACTTAAAAGCATCTAACATCCTCATCACAGAGAAATACCGAGCTAAAGTAGCAGATTTTGGGCTTGCTCGATTCGTCCCAGATGGTCCAGATGTGACCCATATATCTACTCAGATCAAAGGGACAGCTGGATACTTGGACCCTGAATATATGAAGTCCTACCAGTTGACCGAAAAAAGTGATGTCTACTCTTTTGGTGTAATGCTCGTGGAACTGGTGACAGGAAGGCATCCAATTGAACCYCTTAAAGGGGTCAAAGAGAGACTTACCACGAAATGGGTAAGCATATACATTTTTTTATGATCTACCTACTATTTGATCCTGTGACATCCTCACTTKGTAACACTTAAACTATTTCAGACATTGTCAGCTCAATTGACACATCAAGGTAAATGTACATGAGTATGAACGAAAAAGAATTTATGATAACAATGAATTATCAGAAGATAACAACATTTGTAGCAAAACAGCTGAAGTCTAACTGTCTAAGGATCAAATGATAGGTGTTTCCATCTACAGTTTCCTGCCCGAAAACATTGTTAAAGAAATTCATTAGTTTTGATACTTGTATAAATCAATGAAATGGTTTAATCTATGTGAACCAAAAGATGATAAGACAATGTATTCGTGCAGGCTTTAAACAAGTTAAAAGAAGGCATGCCAGTGCTGGCAATGGATCCTAGGCTGCACAGAAGTCCAGCGTCCATCAAGGTAGTCGGTAACATTCTAGAACTTGCKCAAAAATGCACTGGGCCTGTTCGGAATTCCAGACCGTCCATGAAAGAATGCGTTGAGGCTTTATGGACTATCAGAAAGGAACTCAAACGAGAATCTCAGTTAAATTACTCTGCCTCCCATAAATCAGTCGATTTACTCGAAAAGGATGCAAGAAAGATGCGCCAAGAATCTTTAGGGATTCAAGGGGAGACCTACTCTTTTATATCTGCATAGTCATATGGTAATCGATTATCCAAGATGAATTTTTAGATATGAAATGATTCYATGTAAATTTTGAGTTCTCTGTWTCTACTATTTAGTGTAGCCCTTTGGCATTGCAGCATGCAGAAGGTTATTTCAGGCAGCTATCATTTTTTGGATGTATAAAGGATTGAATGTAAATGTACTTTAATGGCAACACATTGTGATTGTTGTCAAAATAGCTTGTCTTTCATCTCATCCTTTCTTGCCCACTTCAATTTTCATCCTAAAGTTCCAATTTCGGGAAGGGAAACAAACAAATTAAACATATTGCAAATTAAACAAATTAACAAACATAGGAGAGAAAATTGGAGGGAAACATATTGCTCGTCTTTCATCTCATACTAATGGGTTTGTTTGATCTTGAAACTCTAAGGCTTTGTTTGCAAAACAAAATGGAAGGGAATAGGAGAGATGGTGATGAAAGAGAGTGGAAAATGATGAGTTTTCTTTTCAATTCTTTCCGTTTTTGAAGAGATCAATTTCTCTTCCCTCCATTTTCCTTTCCTCCTTTTTTGTTATCCAAATAAATGAAACTTCATTCCTACATTTCTTCCCTTTCTTTCCCTCTATTTCCTTTAATCCAAACATAGAGTAAATGCAGTTTTTATCAAACAAACAAACATAAGCACGTCAATGAAATTCTAAATGCAATTTTTTAAAAGTAAAAGGTTAGATGGGTAGAAGGATAGGTGATTAAATTTAAGTGGATCCAAAAAAGTGGAATTGGGAAAATTGATACAAATAATCCAAACTTTTGGTCATTAATTCAAATAATCCAAATAGAGGTCACGAGTTCGAATTTTTTCTCCCTCCCCTTTCTAAGCGAAATTAATTCGCGCCACTTATGAAATGTTCCGGTTAAGAAATAATCTCAACTTTGAACGATCACAACTTTTAGGGGTACATTTTCAAAATAATCTAAAGTGTTATTTTCGTTGCCTTTGTTTAGTAAATGACATAATTGAATTCAGATTAGAAGTACCTTTGAGTTTTGATTATTCTAAAACACGATCAAAAATTGACATTATTTTGAATAGATAATCAAAAGTTGGAATTATTTTGAGCGGATATTCAAATGCAGCAAAGATTCGGTGATTTGGGAGTGAGACAATTTTATAGTATTGGAGTACATACTACTAGTCTACTACTACTAGAGCATGTCATGAATTTTGTGCTCTGTTATTGAGCTACATTATATCCTCGCCATTCTTGCACTTCCTTTATTCAAATGATTCAATGAAAACACAACCATCTAATTCTCCAGATTTTCTCTCGTTTTCTAAGAATCAATACTATACTCTGCATTTTATTAGCTTCTTCAATAAGTAAGAACACAAATTACATTCAGTAGTACTTCACGTTCAAAATCTAAGCAAAAACTTGAATGTAGCAAACATTTTTGGTGATTTGGTGAGTGAGAGAATTTTATACAAGTATCATCTTCAACTCATTTACCTCGAAATTCTTCCCTAATTTGCGCCAAAAATGGACATTGAAATGTTCCCGGATGAAATAGTATCAGAAATTCTAACCCGATTACCCGCCAAATCAGTCCACCGTTTCAAAATCGTTTCGAAACGTTGGAACTCCATCATCTGCAACCCGAGTTTCGTCAAATCCTACGTCGCTCGCGCCGCTTCTTCTGCGCCACCGTCGCTCTACATTATCGACCGTGAAATCCTCTTTTCACCGGGCGAAGCGATTCGGGTCGAACTCACTCCTGACCCGAATSTAGGTGAGTTCAAGATCAACCCCTCTCTCTTGCTATCTCGTCGTGATGCTATTCCTGTTAAAGAAGAGCCCGATTACTTTGACACAGTGATTCAGTATGATCATGGTTTGGTACTGTTTTCCGTTGAGTTGTTTAGAGACCCGAAAAGAAAGAAGACCCGAACCCGGTTTTCTCACTTCTTTATTGGAGATTATGACAAGGAGTACACTTTGTTTGTGTGTAACGTGGTGACCCGGGAACGTGTTCGGATCCCCCTTCCCCCGACCCGATTGACCAGATCTTTTGCGTCGGGTTTGTCACCCGGGTTGAAGGGAGTGATCAAGATAATTCGGGAAATAATGTTAGCAAGTTTGTTATTTGTGAGTATCTGCATTTGATTCCTACTAATGGGGCCTTGTTACTCTGTTTTTCGTCGGATACGGGTAAATGGGTCGTTAAGGAAGCGGATTATGTTCTCGGGGTGCAAGCGTGGCGGACTAGTTGGGTGTTCGCCTACAATGGGAGGTTGTTCTGGGTTGTGCTGAGTATTGGGATGATTATGTGGGATGAGGACCCATTTTGCGCGGTTGATCGAGAACGAGTGTAAGGCGGTGTGTCGCCTTATCTCGCTCCTACCACGCTGCATTCGCGCCATTTGCACCTCGGAAATGGCAATGAGGCGGAGGATCGYGGTGAGTGGCGGGTTTATTCAATTTATAGAGATGATCATGAGTGGGAAGACTATGCTGAGGTTGTGGAGGCTCAAGGATACCGAGTGTGATGAATGGGTGTTACTGTACAAGGTTTCGCAGAAACATCTTGTTGGTTATCTGCACCATCATTTGTCCCTGACTTTGCCTACTGTGTGTTTTGTTCATCCGAGTGATGTCGAAACTGTGTTCCTTCAGACGGGTGCGTACCTGTTTTCGTATAACTTGAGGAGTAGGAAGGTGGTAAGCGTTGGCAAGTTTAAAGGACATGGAGAGTTTTTGCCTGTTTTGCTTCCCACTTGGCCAACTTCTATACCTCCTCGCTTGTGTAAGCTATACTTGAACCTTGATTTAATCTGGAATTTTATGGATTATACTTGCTTGATTGCTTGAATCCTGAATTCCTGATTTCCCTATTATAGTGCATTGATTCCAACTTCTTTGTTTTTGTATTATTGTGTCTTTGAGTTGATTGTGGTGGCTTAGTTTCATATGACAATGAAAGTCTTAGTTTAAGAAGATTCGTCATCTGAGTATAAATTAACTATGAATATGTACATCTGGCTGTAATGAAAACTTATCTTGAAGTGCATAAGCTTTGTATGTTGTCGAAATAAGATGCTAAAAGTCATCAGCTAAATCACTAGCTAAGAATCCAACTCGTCACCATATAGTTTGCTTTATCGTATAACAACCAAATCTTTGTCCAAGCACATTTGGGGTGTCCAAAATTTCGGACTGATGTATATGTAATTTGATTACCTTCATGTTGTCATGACTGAATCATAGTAATTTATTTCTGGTTGTTATGGAAATAAACATCTCTTGAAATGCATGCTATGCTTTTTCCTGATCTGCTTTTATGTCGGCTGGATTTCTTGATGTCAATAAAGATCTTTATGTTTACTAAGCATTTTTCTATGAGTCTATTACGATAATTAACTATATAATTATGTACATTTGGTTGTAGCCAAAACTTATCTTGAAGTGCATAAGCTTTTTATGTTGTCACAATTAGATTTCCTAGAACTAGAACTATATCTAGATTATTCACATAATCAACCCCTCAAGGCCTTAAGGCTTACTCTGTAGAGTAAAATTACTCTAGGTTAGTGCTGATGATAACAGCTATGTTATGCAAATGAAGTTGCAATGAAATGTGATAAAGCTTGAAGCTTGATTGTATTGATTTGTTGTGTTATTGTTACAACGGCTAAGAGCCCTTAACAGCTATATATATACAACCAAAAATGAGAGAAAACCTAGCTGCCTCTATACAGTACATAGTACACATATACAGCTGTACACAAAAGCTGTGAAAAAGGAGAGTGGTTGGCTGTGTATCCTCATGGGATCATGTGCACTGCAAACCGCCTCCACTAC
>SNQN01000905.1:44716-81964 GCA_008642245.1 Bassia scoparia
TTAGAGTTTATAATCCTGAACTCTGAAAATAACAGCAGTGCTGTATAATAGACACTATGTCTATCTAGATTGATCAATCACTATCCAACTGTCAAGAATGTCTTAGGATTTGATACTGATTAGTAGCAAGCATTAACATTGACAAACACAAAGATGCTGGTGAATGTAATCAACTTCCATAGTAATACGGAAGTACCAATGGATACTTGTCGATATACTTCACCGCGGTGAAGTAAGATATGAACAATATGTGGGCCTTCTGTGATTACCAGAACACAGTCCTCCTTACCAGCTTTTCAGACTGCTTAATTTCGTCTCTGGATATCCAATTAAGTACTTGGTCAGCTATTGACTTGCCTATTGCAATGAGAGGCACTTCCTATTTATCATCTCCTTCTTCCTATTTTTCGTTTTGCCATTGATTAACAGATTCGTTGTTTATGTTGACCTCTTTGAACCTTTGTGTGGCCATGCACTACTCTGCGCCTACTCTCGGCATCCTTTAGTATTACCAGCTGATTTCTTATTTTCAATCTGTTCGGTTTCGCACATTCATTCGACAAAGATTATGCTCTATTTGATTAGTCGGCGAAGGTCATATGCAGACAGAATCTTGTAATAGTGTTATCATAAGACCTAACAGAAGTGCAATAATCAGATTTCTCTATCCTATTTAAGCTTCGGGCAATGTTCTTTTTGAGAAATAATTATTTCACCACAAGTACCACCATAGTTAAGACCATTTTACGTTACACAATTAGACCTTCAAGTTTTTCTTTTACCATTTCTCAAGTCTCTTTAATACTTCCTGCCGAGGTAACCAAAATTATGAATTTTTTACAGAACTTCCGATTGTCTTTCTAATCAACTAGAATTCTGTAACATTAAACCAAATACGATATAATCTTATGCCATGAAACTACTTTGCAGATGCTCGCTTATGCAACAAAGAACGAAGAGCAATGAACTTTTTTCCAGAATGGTGACAAACAATCGAACACGCTGATCAGACTTGTTACTCTCTGAGTAATAAGTCTGGTCCAGTGCCACCCGACTCTATGTTATATAGAGCCTTGCGTACTCAGGATTGAGTCGATTTCGAGAGGCAGAGGGATGATTGCCCATCCTGAAGTTGGATGTGCATATGTGAACAGTACGTGGACGGCGAGCAATTACCAGAAAAAGCGAGCTTGGTAGTTCAAGGGCCTGGACAACGATATTGAACGTGCATTGAAGTTCGGATCGCAAGCAGCAAGGATGGAAAAATTGAAAATCAATGCAATGAAATCAAGTCCTTGGTTGAGAAGGTGAGAACCTGTATCATTATTGGAACTGCTAGTACATAGTTTGAAACATGATGCTCAATAGTAGTAGTAATTTTGTTTGACCATTGATTGTATCAGGAGCAGCCATGAAGCACTGTATGCAAAGAAGGATGATGGTGTAGTGGCAGCATGGCATTAACATGGAGGCTCGGTAACTTCTGTGCATATTGAGTTGGTTGGTTGAAGAAGATGTTGAGGTTTTTTTTATTTAGCTCGACTCTTTAAAATCGACTTTGATGATTAGTGTAAATGTCAACTGATCGTTGACAAAATTTTGTGCTGATTAAAAAAGACTTGGGTAAATTTTTTTTCAAGGTAGCATTTAGCCTTCAGATATAGAGATGATATGCATCTTTGAAGACTTGGAAAGTTTTATACTCCGTACTTCTAATACAGTGTAACAAAAGAATTTAAGGCTCGGCTCTTAGCACGGTATGGATTAGAAAGTTGGCTCTTTAGCTGCTTTTCTTTGTTTCCTCTGTTGGCTTAGACTTTCTGCTTTTGCAAACTTGCATATTACTGTTGGGAATATACTAATCTCCGATTTTGCAGTAAATTTATTTGGCTAATGTTGGTTGAATTTTATGAGGCTACTTTCATTGATCTTTGTTAGGTTATGACATATGAGACATGTTATTGTTATTAACAACTCTTAATTGATTTGTAAAAAAAACTTCATTAAGAGATGATTGTAAACCTGGTTTCTGAAACTGTTAGCATGGACTTCTGTGACAATTAATTTTTCTCAGGTGGAAAACATAGGAGATAATGTTTTCTAGTCTAAGTTATACGGAGTATAATTTTTTTTATCAAGACGAGATCCTCTTATATCATCGAGTAAAGAGATCAAGAGCACACGATAGTAGTTGTGGGGGTAGGCTATGTAGAGCACTTCTGTGTCACTTCGTCTGTGCTGAAGTTTCTCAAGTGTGAGCTGCCTCATAATTTCCTGCATATTGTTAGGGTCAGGAATACATTGAAATTAAGTCTCATATGACCTGACTCTTTATTTCATTACTTTTTTTGGGTTCTATTTTCACCTAATTTGTGCTGATTTCTTTGACTAAAACGAGTTAGCTTCAATTAATGATGCATAGACTCATACAGTGCAAATTGCAAAGCTGTAACTCGTATCTCAGGAGCTATCAAAAAAACTCGTACATCAGGATTTGGCTTCATAGCTCATCGCAGTCATTTTACAAGATCTAGACTGTTTCGGCAGCTTAGTTTAGTTATGGAGGACAAGTTACTTCAACATTGTAAGACATAATAGAAAGAAGATCAACTTTTGACAGAGGATTTGGGAACAGATTTGGGTTAGCAAAGGTCAGTAATTTCTGATATTGTTGCTTAGGTTCAAAATCAAATCATGTCTTACACTATAATTTCATGTTGACATTATTTATATCTTACAGTTCGCTTATCAAAAATTATATCAAGTAATAAAGTGTGTCTTCATTCGTTATCATTACCTCAATGAAATGTTTTCAGCCATTTATCATCATAGCATTCTAAAACGTAGTTGATCAAGCCGATGTACATGCTACTACGACTACTCCTTAGTCCTTACCATTAAGTTTGAGGTGGTTTATATAACCTCCGACACAAATATACAAGACACTCAACCTGTCAAAGATTACTTGAAATACAAAYTATATGRGAATTCTTTAATATGTCAAAGTATATCTTACGCAATACTTCYTTTGATATGTACATATTCCGTACATAATAATAAATATACATACGCGTGTGTATATAAACTCAAGCATTGAGCACACTATGTTAACCTAAAAAAAATCTTTTCAAATATTTAATTAAAGCCAAAAAAAAACAAACAGAAATATTTTGATATTATTGCAGGAAGAAGAATATCCCATCTCCCAAGTRGGAGGAAGAAGACGATAACATCATTATTTTGGACTTCACCTTTTTTTTTCTCTAACTTTCTAAAAATATCGTTAAGCGCGCTCTTTTTTAATAACCTTCCACGTGTCATTTCAAAGAAAATTAAAAAATTGTCATCCTCTAATTTTTCATCAATCTCGATTTCTCATCACTATTTACATCCTACTCTCTCCCACTCTCTCTCTTCAATCATTTCGCGTGAATTCATCCAAACGATACAACAATTTTCAAGAATTCAACACTAAAAGTTCGTTCGATCTTCTTTTTCTTTGCAATTGCTATGAATTTATTGTTGATTTTCTTKTTTTTTTCCAGAAATTTTATTGTAATTTGTTAAATTTTCYTTTTGTCTGGTTTTTCRGCGGTCATTTTCATCTACCGCATATTCCTTTTCTGTCGTTATTAAMCAGAAATATCTTGCAATTTGCAAATTTTTACGTAATTTTTGAGCTATTTAATTCATCTTTTCTGAGTACATTATATGGTTTGAGGTGTTGTTCATCTGACTTACAGATTTTTATTTGTTTCAGCTTTTCGTCGGATTTTTGCGGAATAATCACAAGTATGTTGCTATGATTAATTTGAATTCTTTTTTCATGTTAATTTGATCGCATTCATGTTTATTTCCAAATTTGTTCAAGTATTTTTAATTCAATTGATACACTACTTTCGTCGCTTTTCATACTTCCMACTACGAAGTACGAGTATYTTTTATGTATCTTATCGCATGAATGGTCAAAATGTGGACAATATAATATTGCTAGTTGAATTTAGGGAAACATTATCACGTGAGCTCTGATTAGATTTATCATTTATGTTGTAATTTTGAATAATCAAATATTATTGAAGGTTGAAAATGTGAAATGACAAATATAATAGCACTGAATTTTGATGAGGATTGATGAAAAGTCATTGATCTTCATTATTCCTAAATGATTATCAGTGAATTGTTGATATATATTTTTTTGAGCGATCAATCGTAGTTTTGTAGGAGGGATTTAATTGCTGAAAATGGGGACTGAGAAAGCCAATGGTGCTTCGAAGCATTCGTCGACAGGATTTTCTAGTGGTGCACTATGTGAGTGTGTCAAGTCACGGGAGCTCAGCCAGAAGGGATGGGAGCAGGTCTGGCATGTAAGATGCCGTGGCTGGTCTTTGAAATTTTAGACTTTCAGGAAATTGGAAAGCTACTAAAATTTCTCTCGTGAAATAAAGTCATTGGAGGAGGTTGGGGGGTTTGGGACAATGAGGTGTAGGGGCATAAGGAGCCACAGCTGCCAAGGATGGAAACCGTTGTTGCAATACCAAGCGTGCTAGAAGGTAGAAGGCGAGTTCGATAACAAGGTTCATTAGTCTGAATGAATAACGCGTGACCCACCCTCAAGGCCAAGCATCCTTGAATGCTAGGAGCATGAAACTGCAATCTTGCTGCGTTGCGCATAGATAGAATCACAGGATTATGTATGAAGCGAGGAAGTGCAACAAGAAAAATTCCTATAATGCCGGACGTAGTGAAGTCCTGGGCCCCTAATTAAGGCTACTTGGACGAGAAGTTGAAGCATCTAATTAACACATTATGGGTGTCAATGTGTGCTATCATGGGATAATCATGGGAGGACAAAATTCGTCAATGATGAGAAAACATATAGCTTTGGGTTTGATATAATGTTGGTTAATAAGGATCGTGGAACAATACTACACTATCCAATGTATCTCTTAATTAGGCCTCCGCCCTACACTAACGCGTAAAGATTGCTGTCTAGATAAACTTTTGCTCTGTCCCCACTTTCTTACATGTTGCGCGGGTACATTTCATCTTTCCATTTCAATCTCAGTTCAGAGCTCCAGAACTGTTTTATTTTCATATGAGGTTTTGTGTGTACATTGTAGATTATCTTCAAAATAGAACAAGTATATACTTGCAGTACATGATACTTCGGAATTTGGAGACCCACTTGTGACTGAACAACGTCGGCACTTTAGTTACACAAAGTATTAACTAAATAATGAAATTCTAGATTAAGCGGTCAAATATCAAATTTTTGCACATTTATAGTAAATTTAACACATGGATTCACTTTATGTACTTTTATTAGAAGAATGCTGCTTTCTAGCTTATGGTAATACGGTGACAATTAAAGAGAACACCTGTTTAGGTGGTCATTGATTTTATTGTAAAAGCCGGTTTGCCAAAAGGTTGGACTGGTATTCCTAACTGGCAAAATAGACAGAGTAATTATATAGGCACAGCCGCACTAGTTTCTAGAGGCGCTTTGTCCCTCCCGACCAAAAGGATTAGACCTTCACTTTAGTAGTAACCTCCGTCCAATTGAATATTGCTACATTGTTATAGACAGTTGTAAGAGATCATTAACATAACAGTATTATTCTTGCAATGGTATTAATTGATGCATCTCGCAGTAAAGCTCAGGCTCCTGACACAAACAATCTTAATAACAATTGAATTCGCCAATTCACAAATTCATTATAGTTTTGATAAGGTAATCCTAGTTGACGAGTATTGAAGACTTAATAAGACAAATACTCTGCACAACTGAATAAGAAAGCTTATATATTCTGCTCAAGGATATATTTTTGACACCTTTAATTATCCTATTTATTGGATATTCTGAGTAAATCTCAATATCCTCTTCAAAGGAATCTGACTAATGGGTCAACTGAAGAGGGACAGTCCTCTCGAAAGGGAAAACCAACTTGATAATATTTTGTATTACTGTCTTTCTGATGCAAATTATATAGGATGTGTGGAGATATGGTGGCAATTTACTTGTCCGATTCTTGTAAAGGAAATCATAATAGTGGACTTGCTTTTTTTCTAATGGTACGGTAAAGAAATTGGAAATAAAGCAAGGTAGTTTGAAATGTAAGAATTTAAGTAACATTCATTTTCGGAATGATTGACTTTGAATAGGAATCTCTTCTGCTATGTCAGACCGCACACTTCCAATTATCCACGAGAGACTTAAAAGGATCTACATCCCTCCAATCACGGAGAAACTCCGAGCTAAAGTAGCAGATTTTTGGGCTTGCTGATTCGCCCCAGATGGTCCAGATGTGCAACCATATATCACTCCAGATCAGGGGCGAACAGCTGGATACTTGGCACCTGAATATATGTAAGTCCTACCAGATTGAAACGCCGAAAGTGAATGTCTATCTTTTACGAGTGTAATGCATCGTTAGGAAACTGGATAGACAAGGAAGGACACAATACCTCAACAAAAATACGCAACCCACCTCTAACATGTGTGGTTCAAAGATTGTTAGTTCTTACTTCTCCCACCCCTACTCCGCAAATCGGGGCTAAGCCCATATAATTTTTTTTATGTCTACCTACCTTATTTTGACGCCGGTCCTGTACATCCTCAACTGTCGATAACACTATAATATCAATATTCCAGTACCATTGAAACATGCGTACTTATTATTGCCAAACAATTATCTTGAGGGCGAATAACAATGTACAACATGGGGTATTTGAAGTAAATCGAAAAAGATAATATATGTAAATAAAAATGAGATTATCATAAGAAGATAACAACAGTATTGTGTATATGCGAAAAATGCAAAAGGCTTTGACGTCTAACCTGCAGGAATTCTTAAGGATTACTCAATAGTGATATTGAGATTTAGGTCGGTTCCATCCGTAGTCATTGTTTATCCCTGACACCGGAGAAACTATGTTGTTTAAAAAATGAATTAAGTCACTTAGGTCTAATTATGTATACTCTGACTTATTAAATCAAAAGTAGTAATTGGTGTTAATATTAATGAAACTGCTAAATATGGTGTAGGTTAGACCGAGTCGGCAACAATTTAAGAATGTTAGAAAGTATCAATGTATTGTAGAAATGGCAGGGCTTTAACCAAACAAGGGTATGAGAAAGAAGGCATGAGGTTGCCAGTGCCTGGGCCAATGGATCCTAGCTGCACAGAGAATTCCAGCGTCCGTCCATCAAATGGTTATAGTCTGGTTTACTACTCTTCTAGTTATCTCTTCGACACACGACACGATAATAATGCATCGGCTAGGAGCCATGGTGCTAGTGTGAAAGATCTCCAGGAACCGTCAGTCCTATGGAAAGCAAGCGTTGAGGCTTTACTCGGGACTATATCGGGATGAAAGCTGTACTCGGAACACCGAACGGGGACATCCTTTACAGTTGTGTATGATTCTCTCGGGCTCTCGGACCCATAATCAGTCAGCGTCAGTCTCGATTCATTAGAGAAATCTCTCGAAAACCAAAAGAGATAGACCATTAAAGAGAGTGAGCAGCTCCACAAGCATATGATTTATGGATCTGTTCATTATGTGTGGGGCACGACTGCTATGCGCTATTGTGTTCTCTTACTCGGAGATCATGCATGAGGTCATGAGATGGAGTAGATCCCGGATGGCTAACTCCCAAGGATGAAGATTTTAGAGTCCTGAAATGATTCCACTGTAAATTTTGTAGTTCTCTGTGAGTCGTACCTATTCGTGTGGGTAGGGCCGCTTTGGCATTGCAGCCGATGCCAGAAGTTTATTTCACGGCAGCCTATCATTTTTCTCGCGCGAATGCTCCATTGATAAGGAATGTGTGAGTGATTAAATGCTACCTTTTAATCGGCAGAACAATCTGTGGAGCTGTTTGTCAGAAGGAATAAACGACTTGGTTCGCTTTCATACTCATACGGCTTTTGTGCTCTGCCCCCACTTCATTTTCCATCCTAACACGGTTCCAATTTCACGAAGGGAACAAACAAATTAGACATATTGCAAATTGCACACAAATTTAATAAAAAACTAAAGGGTAAGATCAATGGAGTAGAGAAGTGAGGAGGGGAAACATTAGTTGGTTCGCCCTCCGCTCCGTGCTGTTCATCCTCATGACTAATCCACCAGATGAGGTTGGGTTTTCCGATCTTTAGCCGAAAGAGCATGCTTAGGAGGGCTTTGGTGTTGGCACAAGAAACCAATGATGGATAAGCGGGAATGTAGGATGAGAATGGGTGGAAGTGGAAAAGAGGTGAGTTGAAATACAGAATTGAGTATTCTCCTTTCTAAAATATCTTCCTCCCGGCTTTGGAAGATCAATTTCCTACGTACCCACTCCTCGCGGACCTTTCCCTTTTCTTCCCCTCTATTGTTATCCACACGAACCATAAATCGAATTAACTAGTCATATGGCTCCGCATGCATATTTCCCTCCCTTATACTACTTTCTCTCTGGACTGATTTCCTTCGATTAATCCGAAATATATCCGAACAGTTAAATTCATGCAAGATTATTTCTATCAAACATACTGTAACGGTAAGGGAAATATTAGTTTATTAGCAATAGTCAAGAACTTATCATTGCTGGACTGATTATGCAGCATATTATTAGTATATACCTTTAGGTGGATTTGACTGGGTAGGCGCGCTGCATTACACCTACGAAACACAGCGCTGAAATTAAGTGTGTGTTGGGTCAACTGCAATCTTTTCTCTTATCGATATATTGAGGCAACAAGAGAGCGATCGTCTGTCGGTGTGGTAACTGGAATAAAGTTAGGTGACAAAACTTAGTAATACGAAGAACTAGTCGGTCAGTTGCTGCTATCAAGTGAAATATGACGCCCTTAGTTAGAATTCACAATATCCCTAAGGGATTTGATCGTTTCAATTGGAGGGGTGATAATGTCATAGTTTTTGTCTCTCAGTTGATTCTCATATATGGTATTATGATGTAGAGAAAGTTGTTTTGACTTATTAATTAGAAAAAGATACGCATACCTCGGCTTGTATTTTCCGGCCTTGCTTTCACAAGCACAGTTATTGGTATGACGACAAGTATATATTACCCATTATCGATATAATGATTAATGGTCAATCATAATAATCTACAAGATAAACAAGATCTTTGAGGCCAGAAGCTGCTCTAAATATAGAGTAATCACAAGCAAGAAGGGTTTATCTGAAAATCATAGCCAAGAACACACAAAACCACAACCAAGAATCAAAATCAAAGCAGTTTCAAAACCAAAACTATTGAGACAAGCTAGTAAAGATAGTCCCTTTTCATTGGCCAGCCCGACAGAAAACTCTTTGAGCCAAGCTATCAGTTGATGTGCACTCGTGCCCTCCTCTTCCTGCAACCGAGTGAGAACTCATTCTGTGGTCATGCTTAACAGAACAAGGATATTGCGGTAGGGCTTAAAAGCAAACTCACATGGTTATGGAAGAACTAAGGACGTCCTTGAGGTCTCGTGGTAGTAGCGATAAGCCTTAATCAAGCAGCTGAGAAGACAAAAGGAACACTGTGTGATATGTCATTATCACAAATCGGGAAAGATTGATCCAAGAGGAGGGATTTCTCGACAGTTAGAATGAATGAAAAATGCAAGAACTAGTTATGGACATAACAGCATATTAGGAACAATGTCTAGTTAATATCTAATCCGAATGGTTGCAAGTGTTTTCCAGTTGAATGAATTAAAAACTGAATTGAACAATGGGCACGAACGCATCCACCGTCATAGTCAATGTATTTTACATAATTCACATCAATCTAGCTAAAAGTGGACTTCTTATCTGAGGTGTGAAGCTAAGATTGGAATGAGGAGATTATGTAATGAACTACTTTGTGGACAGTATACATAAGGGAATAGCTAAGGAATTATAAACAGGGATTAAAAATGAACAAGAAATCAGTTAGAGTGAACATAGAAACTAGTATTAAGGTAGGCCTTTGTATGAGTCACAAGTCAGACATGTGATGGTACTCCACCCTTTATGTAAAATTGAATATTACATATACGGCCCAAGTTTGTCTCTTTGGAGATATATGGGAGGCAGTTGAAGAATCAACCGTACAAAATGATGTCTGCACTTTGGCCAATAGGAATTACGCTGCAAAACAGTCGAAACTGAACGGAAATACCTTTAAATATAATTTGACTGAGCTTGAAATACAGTAGGTTAATGAGCAAGAAATGTCAAGAGTTAAGGCATTAAGGGACAGAGACGAAAGAAGATGAGTCTAGCACATATGGTCACTACGATGAGCTGGTGTTATGGAAATGAGTCGATCTGTCGGCAGCATTGAGAAGTGGCGAAACTTATTTGGGCTAGGACAGGTCCATTACCGGTATCCCTATTATACGCCCACACTGAAAGTGGGAAGAAAAGAGATGCCCCGTGAGTGGAAGTATTCAACAAGAGGTTCCAGAGCAAAACAACGAGAGCAGTCGCGTTTATTGACTTACAGAATAGCGTAATAGCCGACAGGAGCAATAGAGCAAGCTCTGGCGTCCACATTGAAGCACCGACCAAGCTGTCAAGACAAGTCAATATAACTTCAAGATCTCCAAGCCATCAAACAGGGAAAATGGGTAATGAAGAGTATAACCTCAAACAACACGGCATGTGGTGAAGGGAAGAACTAGGTCACTTTCGAGTATGCAGAACATGGCGAATGTCTGTACTAGTGTCAGGTCTAGGAAGAATATTCCTATTTGGATGGTCATTCACGCATCGCTGGCCAAAGGGACTCAAACGCAACTCAGAACACATACCGCGGAATGTGGCTGCACATGATATGGATAGGAATACTGGGATTGCGGATCAAGCAGAGGGAGAAAGGCCAAAGAAGGGTCCTCAATGGGACAGATACGAACGAAGGACGAGGTAGCAATGGAAGCAAGCTTCAAAATACGTTTGCTAACGTATTCTTACTATGGTAGTATTAATGGGTTTTCATAGCACAGTGTTGTATACTTCATGCTATAAGACTTCAAAAATCATAAAGAAAGTGTTAAAGTATATGTTAACAAACGCGAAGATAAGTCTAAAACGTTGAAGGAAAACAACGGTCTGAGAGCTAACGATCCCCTCTGGAACAAGTTAAGTACACATCTCTCTCAGAAAATAGAAAACTAAAAAGTAGCATAGAAAGATATAATGAAAACTTTGTCATCTTCTCAGGTATGGTTTAGCAAATTAACTTGGTTGCCCAAGTGCAAAATATATAAAATTATATGAAGTAGAGACATGGATAAATATTCGAGTTCTATGAGTGACAAGTAAGATAATAAAAATTTACAGGAGACAAGAATAATAGTATGCATGTGCATAAACTAGTTCATATGCATAAGTGTCCTTTTCATATCATTATGATGATAGGGGTTAACAAACAAACCCTAACATTTAGACTCACACAAGAGTTGGAGAAAGATTGATAACTGTGAAAATTTCTCCAATGATAAGTGAGTTGATCATTGGGTTCGTGGAAGTTGCACAAGGGCATCTTTTCTCAGTCGAACAATCGCGTGAGCTAATAGGAAATGAGTCACTGGTAAGTGGTAGGAAGATACAAGTTTGTGTTGTGTGCCTGTAAGATATCAGCGAGGAATTAACATTCATTCTCTTGTTTGTTATGTAATAGGGCTCAGGTGAAGCAGATGCAGCCCTTATGTAAGTGAGGTGGGTGTCTTCATATATCCTGATCTCCTGGCCACTCAAAATGTCCAGGACCCTCTTCGCGAAAAATTACACAGACAGGGAGAGATGTTAAGAGACGCGCTGGTGTTGGAAGCGGTACAGCAAATCGATTAAGGAGGAATAGGATCTGTATATCAGCAGATTCACCCATTTGTTCCCGACCATTGGATGAGCTTAGAAGAATGTGTGTAATGCAGTCGGGTCATAAGTGAAAGAATGAAGAGACAGGAGTTCAGCTTATATCTGGTTATATATAGCGTACAAGTAGGATGTTCATCTAGTCTGAATGTACAAATATAATGTGTATTTATAATCGTACATAGATAGTGCTCAAGGCTCCATTGTAGCATCGAGCCATTAGAGCCTTTGTGTGGATCTCGATGACCTTACAAGTTATTTCACAAATAGTGTCCTTTGCTGCACAAAGCAGATTAATACAAGGCGAGGTACAACGTACAGGGACATACTCCTACTGAGGAGCATAATTTAAAAGCTTTCGGTCGCGCATGTTACTATTTGTGGATTGCAATTAGATATGTATTGTTAGACTGAACTGAAACAGAATTGGTGTTTGTGTGTCCTCATTAGATGTTTTCTATTGTGCGTATATTATCTGAAATGTTGCCGATATTTCTCGCGATATCCCTACAGTAACTATCCACAATTGCAAGCAGGGTTTTCTTGTGATCTCGATTCATGCTGATATATACAAGAATATCAGACCTTATGGGGACCCTACGAGGGTGGCATCAACGGGTGGCGGAACGCATACGAGTATTCTCAGCTATATTTTCCTGGAACCAGCATATTAGGTGGATGATTAATTTCATGGTTTGATTACTTTATGCGAAGTGCACAAACTGTGGAGGTTTTTCATCTCATGATACACTGTTAAGTCGTTATTAGGTCAATCTACTAATGTGTTCTGAATTTCATGTAGAATATTAGAATAATCAAATCGTTTGCCTAAACAAATGTAGACGTGCCGAGGAAAAACCATCGTGTAGACATAAGGAATTCTAAAGGTGAACATAAAATAATACTCACGGTCGGTGTATAGGATCAGCAATTGGAAAAATGAGAGGAGTGAAAATGACTGAGAGAAATGAGTTTTGTGAGGATTGATATATTCCATAGGATTATTTAGTCACCGCAAAAAGACTCAACTGTGTACGCACAAGCACACTACACAAATTAGAGGGTACGATGCAGAAGAGATAGACAGCAGCGAGATATACTAAAGCTTTAGCTAGAAAAGACAAAAGAAAAGCCTTTGAGAAAACTAAAGGAAAATAAATAAATAAGAAAAAACTTCGTTTGCTGGTTTAAATTTTCCGGTCTCCCTGATAAATGTTGTGGCATAGGCAGGAGGATTGTTGTAATTCTTGCACTTCGTTAGATTGAGAGGAATGAGATATTGAGTAGGAATAGCATAGATAGTAGGTTAGATTGCCAAAGTAGAGTTGCAGTACACCATATTGGAGCAGTGAAAATATACAGGCAACGATCGCATTACTCGGAGCTTATTCAACTACAGAGCATCATGACTTTTGGAACAAAATGGGAATTATTCAAGTGAGTCGACACGAAACACCTATGGGATTGTGTTATACTGATTAGGCCAGGTCCTCTGAGACGTGTTTTGATCGTCTTATGCTGTGGGACTCTGCGAAACCTCCCGAAGAACGCGAAGGACACAGAATTCAGGATTTAGGTTAAATAATCAGCCAGCTAGGGGGGTCAATTACCCATTAGTGCTTATTTTCGCTCTGCAGTATATTTGAATCGACGTACTGTGCGGCACAATGGAGCTAAACGCCAGCCCAAAGGCCAAATAATAACGCAGAGCGATTGTTCACAATTCTGATAGTCTGGACACAATGCCGTACTTCAGAACAGGGGAGTCCAATTCGTCAATCATGTGTATGATCTCAATTGCAGTTATGGTTGCACACATTAAATCTATGACTTAAAACGATCATTTATGTGTCCTAATGTACCTTTGGAAAATTGCATTCAAGGCAACCACGTGTGATTGCCAGACAGTAGAGGGACTAATCATTGAAATAAATGTCGTGGCATAATTAAGATTCTATGTACACCAATACAGACATGAGTAACATTAGTTTAATTAGTTGCTTCTTGTTGAGTGCCAAGGAATCAGGACGATCAGGTACCTCGTTAGAAAGTATTCAAATAGTTGCTCTATGCAAAGGTTTGTCTCATTTCGTAAGGTGTCCTCACAACAGACAGATGATACCCTAGATAGTTTAGTAAAGTTTCAAAGGGACAGTCATATGGTAAGGAACATACAATGAGAGGTTCATAAATTAAGTGTAACAGGCAAGTCCAGAGAGATACAACATACAGGTCGTTAAAAGCCAGCGTACTCCAAGAGACCAAATAACAACATTCGTGTAGCCCCATACCTTTTTGAAAAGCTACGATGGACAGCAGACTTATCTCTTTAGCTCAGATTTGGGCAATCCAAACTACACCAACTCTAATGGTTTTAAGAAGAGATCCAGAGGTACAACAACTGCTATGGAAAAAGCTCCTGAATCCCTGGCAACACTCGCCCATTGAATTGATGGGTGGTCAATAGCGTGTTCGAGGCTACACCGGAGTTATACTATGGTTCGGTAGAAACTCTCCACCCGGGACCCTAGGAATGTCGACAGTGTCCTAGGTCTGGGTGTTAAAGAACAAAAAAGGGACGATAAAGTGAAGATCAGCAGATACATCTATATTGTACCGTGTGTGGATAACAATCCTTCAACGCTGCTCCCCTTAGAAATTAACATGGTCAGCTATACGGAAGAACTGCGTAGGCAGCCAATTTCTTTTAGGAGTTAAAGGAGGATCCCCTATTAAACAAAAAAAAGATGACTGCTTTTAGTGAAAAGGTTGGACTGAATAGATTGCAAGTAAGGACGAAAGAACAATTACATAAAAAGTGCCAATGTGATTGCATGAGACGAGGCTTGGCTGGTAAATCCGAGTGCTAGACAATGTTGAATCTCGGGAAGTCGGAAACTTTGGCAACAGTCTGACTAAAGGAGTGAAACATCAACACGCTTGGGATTTGGTGGATTTGTGCGCTAGTCAGGCAAGCAGGAACCAGGAGTCCAATTAGCGATCACAAGAGAGGTCGGTTGTGAAGACAAAATGTAACCACTTATGGAAAAAGTTGAACTAAAAGCCATTCATGATGGATCAGTATTTCAGGAAATAGTAGTCCACACATTAGAATGGCATAAGGCACACGCGGATATATGTTTGTTCTATTGCTTCAACATTTTTTGGAGGCGGTGAAACAGGCAATAGAGGGTAAAACAGAGAGGTTGGCACCTCATTCTGAACATATACTATTGTAGGTGCGAACCCTTGAAGTGGGACAAAATGAGATAATGAAAGCGACAATGTGAAGAAGCTTACTAGCTGTTGCACCCTCCAGCCGAATAGAGACGAAAGGATTATGCTGAGAGATGGTTATGCTGGTCAGATGGGAGATGTAAAAATCCATTGCTTAATAAGATCCACTCTACCATGGCAGTGGACCGTAAGAAGACACTATTGAGAGATGATATGGGTTACTGAAAGTCAGAAATTTCATTCTTGTGCTGGGTTATGCTCATGTTGACCATTTGGTTGTTTCCTATTGGGAAAGTGAGCGTATAGGCAAATGAGCAATAGGCAGGGGGAGTACACTTCCATCACTCCTTCACCCTTATAAAGGTTTCTGGCTATAACCTCTTCTAGCGCTAATTAATCAACGGAAGAAGTGTGCCTAATGAAAGTCTCGAGAAAGAAAAGCAGGCTAAAGTTAACTGCTGTAGGATAGAAAGATACATTAAAACAGATTCAGATGTCTAAGTCCACACGGATAGACTAGCATGGCTATGGGTGGTTATGTTATAAATTCGCTTAAACTCTGATACTAACATGGAGGAGCCATTTGGCTAGAGCGAGTCTGATAGGAGTTATTTCGAGCATCATCAAAGCCCAGAATATATCACATTAATGTTCTATCTTACACAAGAATCAAGCAACATCAAACCTCGGTAGCTTACAAGGGCCCATTCTAATTGCTTGTTTCTGATCTTAGTCTTGTAGATGCATGCCTGATCATATTTGCTTTTGTCCTCGGTAATGGGATTGGAGGATCCTTTATGTGTGTATTAGCCAAGAATTTTCTTCTCGAATCTCAATTTCCATGAAGGACATTCTAGAATAAGGGTGAATTGCTTCTCTATAGAGGCTATCGTAACGATCTATGCCGACGCATATAGGGATTAAGATGCCAACCAGAGGAGGTGTAATTTCATTATGTGAATGTGGGTGTTCAGTAGATTGTATCAGGTATTGAATCATTTTGTAGGACTCGTGTAATGATTAGGTTAGGTGTTATTACGTAGTATATGCATGTGACGTTGTTAGGATAATGGAAAGAAATAGGTGGAAGGGACATTGCCCTCTCATACAAGTTTAGGAGATTCTATAAGCTATTTGATTCGTTTATGTCCAGTCTTTTTTTGTACTGCATCCGGAACTGGAGAATGGATAAGTGAACCTAAGTTCACACACTGCTTAAAAAATCCACGAATTTGAGTGGTCATTTGCGACTTTTCTTGTGCTGCCATTGTTGCTTACTTAAAACTTGGAATTTGAGGGACCTCCAAAACTGATGTGGGAAATGTCATTTCCAGTATATATCTTGCTGGGCCCTTTAAACTTATTTATTATTCTTTTAACACGCTTTGTCTGTGGCACTCACATCTTCTCTTACTAGCCTAGCTAAACTCACCCCAACAGCACTCAATAGGAAACTCATTTATATCATCACTGTGAACAATATGCTAACAGTTATGCACCATTGATGCTTCTTATTCAAGTGCAAGAAGTTAAACTGTGTTGAGAAGAAAGGTCAGAAGGAATTTTGCAATTGATCCAGCGCCAACACCCGCCTAGTCGTCCAACAGTAGTTATGAAGGTCATGCAGGGTTGAAGGGCAAAAGAGGTGGAACTTGAAGCACAATGTCCTAAGCAAGAATTATGTCTGGTAGGTTAAATTGAATCTGCGTTGACTCTCTGCGATTGTCATACACTCAACAATTAAATCGAGTTTTTGTGTTTATTAGATATTTATCCATTGAGGGCGAATGTGTTGAGACGTCATAGAAGTTAGAAATATATTATGACAAATCAAATGAGTTCTTTAAAATTTGCACAATCCCTCGCAATGATACGGTCAGCGAGGCATAAATTAGACTCTTTCTTGCAGAATACCACAATCCAAGACAAAATGCTCCAAACATACGAATGTCTTATTAGTGTGGATAGAAAGGACGACTACACTCTCAGACTCAAGAGGGACAAAGAAATATAAACGCATCTCGACAATAAGGAACCTCCTATGGGACTAGTCAACTTAAGAGAAGGTTTGCAGATCGCGAGTCACCCCCTTAGTGTACTCCATGTTAGAGCAGTGGTGTGATGTTGAACTTTCCTACTCTCGCCCTGCTTTCTTTGTAGTGAGAGCCTTGTGATAACTGCTGACAGTGGATATGGGGGCGGAAGATCATACCTTCGGGTGGACCGACTTTAGAATCCATATATGCACTTTTATAACGATATAGAACATGTTTAAGTCTCAAAACTTCGGATTGGGTGAATGTGGTTGACCTTGCTTTCCTTTGTGTAGCTGGTCAACTTTAGGTGCAATATCGTAGCACTTGGGCGTTTTACTCATAACACTTAATTTCCTTCTCTATGAATTTATACTGAAGATGCTTGGAGTAGGAGGCCAAATATGAAGAGCAAGCCCTAGTTGGTTGTGCTACTTTTGCATGTTATACCCCAGATTAACCACTGCGACGCAAAGCCAGGCCGCTGCCCTCATGCAGAAAATGATCATAGAGGCTCTACTAAGTGGTGCATAACAAAGGGTGCACTTGTGGCCTTGTACGGAGCGAGATGGTTGTCCTTGGTCAATGTCTACTTTCAAGGGACTGGATGATGGGCTCTCTCAATTTCTTGTTGTTCTTGGACAACCAGATAAGCCCAGGGTGATTGGTAGAGATCGTCAAGATTTGTGTTACCATGATTACAAGGAGTTCTTGACTTAATTTGTGATCTAAATTGTAATGAATCCGTGATTCAGTAATCCTAAGTGGGATGAAGTGAACAAGGAAAAAAACTAATGTTGAAAAGTTCGATCTTTGTATATTGGTTTATGGATCGGACTAAAAGGTAGAATGGAGCAACCAATAGAATGTGATGATTCATTTGTTCTTAGTACGGCTCGGATAAATGCTTCGATCGCTGCATCGCTTACATCAAGCCGTATTTACCTACGTGCTGGCAGATAATTCCTTTCAAAAGGACTCTTACATTAGAAACATCCTTCACTTCAAACAATATAAGCAGCGAAGACACAGTCCTTAACCTTGCTGTTTCTCAGGACAAGACTACTCGGGAGGCTTGTAAATGAGATCAGGCTTGATACAAGACCTTTGACTTGGACCTTCTGCGACTCAGAAAAAGTCTCTCCATGATTGGTTTGGAGGGGGAGTGTAATAAGTTGATCATGGCGCCCCATATTATGATGATCTATTAAAGGAAGTAGAAATGGAAGTGTATGCTCTTTTCTTTTGTTGCATTCTTGGTTGCTGAATACCTCACTTTGTTCGGTCAAGTATTTTAATACGTAGGAGCAAACCCGGCAACAGGGCCGATTGTGACTGGGATGTGTAATTGTGGGTAATAGCCTTCTAACCTTCAGGGAAGTCCTTGAAATAAGTCTCTCAATTTCGATATGTCGGAGCTCTAGTTGAATTCCTGATAGGGTCGCATAGAGTGTACCGTTTCAAGTTTGGAGCCCACTACCATGGATGAGGTTATTATGGGTCTAGGATCCCCAATAGAATAGGATTAGGGAAACTTTAACATCACTAGAGTGGTAGAATGAAGAATAAATCGTTACTCTATCTTATTGCACAATTTAGTTTCCTTTAAGTATGGCTCATTTTATAGTGCTCTTGATTGGGTATATAGTGCGGGAGAGTCGGATTAGGAAGTCTGTGTAGTATTATCGGTATCTACACCATTGACCATATATGTTGTAGCAATTTCATAAGCTGCTAGTCCAGCACAGTTAACTTTTATAAATACCTATTTAGAGGCAAAAGGTGCAACTGAGAGACCTCTACATTTATTATACATACTATTGATAAGGGGCCACTTCGAATCTAGGAATAATTCACCCAAAGAATCACCTCGAAACAAGTTCTATTGAGCCCTTAGACGCAAAAGAGCATCTATATCTCACATAGATACAAAACAATTAAGTGCTATCTGACAACCTTTTTCATATTTGTAATCACTCTGTCCTTAAGTATTACGATGCATGATTTAATTTACAAAAAGTATAAATATTTAGCAACTGGAAGTAAAGAGACAGAAGAGGGATAGGGTAGAAGATTGTGAATTTTTCATCAGAGGCTAGAATATTCTTAATCTTATTCCCAATCCTTAAAGGTAAAGATTGGAGATATGGGGATAGTAACATTTGATAGTCCTACATACTTCTCTTTTATAATAGGTTTTCCTCCTACTAATAGCCATCTCTTTTTGTCCTCATTTGACATTCAAAAGATTTGCGAGATTGTCAAACATAAGTCCTCGAAATTGAGTTTTCTCCATGGGAACAGTTAGTATTATACATAGAAATCCATTAATATTCCTTTGTTCACGACTCACCTTTTGTTCTAATGAGTGCCGGAAGTGAACGATCTTAGTAATGTGGTTACGCCACCAACAATACGTTTAAGGCGCTCTTGATCATAAAAAGCACGTTAGAAAGCATGATAACATTCTACGACTCTCAATGAAAGAATATACACACTATCAACTTTTGATTAAACCTTAACTACAAGCAGACAATCAAACATAACTTGAGTTATTGAGGTACCATTTTCTTATAGGGGTAAAATCACAAAAAAACAATTATTAAACCCAGAACAACTTATTAATAGAACTGAGATTAAAGATGAGTATCATATAAATAGATATGCCCTCTCAAGCAATTGTAATCCGTCTGACTCTTTAATTTTATGGGTTTCTTAGGACTTCACAATTGTGGGAGATTGCACCCAATAATTTAAGGATACTGAGAATGTAAGGGTAAGAAGACTGTGAATGGTAGTGAGCATAAGTCTTAACCTAAATATATTATAAGTAAAGTTTACTGTGAGATTTAAACGGTTGTGGCATAAATGAGAATGGAAAAAGAGATCAGAACGATCAAATAGATATTGCACAACAATTTTCGAATAACTCTTGTTTTTAGTTTGAATAAATGGTTAGTTGGAATTGACTTGGAAATCTTATGATCCATCCTAGAATTTCGCAAATTGAATATGTTGGTTAAAAGGTGAATCATATATGGTGATATAGCCTCACATCAGTGTTTGTGGGATGCTAGGAGTAGGTTACACATTGGAATAGCACTAACAAAAGCAGGAGATAGGTATTCGAGAGTTCACCTATGAAATTTGCGCCGACTGTAAGCTTGTAGGAGATGAGAGATATATGTGTATTCTATCCTCAAGTATTAAGGGTGGAAGAATGATTGGAACTTAATATGACTATACTAGTCTATCTATTGCAATTATTTCTTCAGTTTTCTTATTCGCGGCATTTGAGTTCATGAGGAACAAGTTTGAAGTAGTTGTCCGCGGGTCTCCCTTTGTATTATTGGTAGAGCTACCATTAATATCTAACAGCAGCCAATTGCACATCATTTGGGAAATAGAGCTTATAACCACCATATAATAATATATAAATCAAACAGATATTTCTATCCGATAGGGAATACAACAGACCCACAACATCGAACTGAAACAATCCACACCAAACCCACTTACCTAAATTCTACACACAGATTCTTATCCTCTAGGCTTCTCTGCTTGTATATAATAATCATAAATGACTAAATTGGAACTAAACATGAACACCCACGTTCTCTTCTGCCTGCTAACTACTTTATTAGCTTCTTCACAATAAGCGTGTATAAGAACAACAACACACAAATCTACAAATTCAGTAAAGTACTATTAATCACGTATCAATTATTATCTTAATGCAAAAACTTATGCGTAGCAAACATTTCTTGGTGATTGTTGGTGAGTGCAAACGCGAGGACAACTTCAATAAATTGTTCCACTATCAAGTATGCGATAGCCTTCAAACTCATTATCCGATCATCGAAAATCTCTCTTCAATCAATTAATTTCGTGGACGTTCTGCCCACTCGTATCAATTGGTACGTGTAGAACTAACTGTGTCAACCCATCCACCAAGGTCGCGGAATATAAGGTATCCAGAAGAGCTTCTATCAACGTTTAAGAAGCCTCCTTTTGCAAAATATCACGCTCGCTTCATATCTAACTCAGTTCTTCAGATTACTATAAGATAGTATTCAAATGATTCTGCCTTTCGAACATCGTTGGAACTTCCACTCAGTTTCAGCATCATCAGGAATAGCAAATCATACACGCGCTAGTTTCGTCTAAAACCTATGGCTCTACGACCTCGCTTTTCGCGGCCGCATTAACTTGGTCTGGAGCCTGTCTCCAAAGGTAAATGTCCCTTGGTGCGGTTGTCTTGGTTTTCTAGCCATTATCCGAGCCTCGGAGCCTTGATTAAACTCTCTTTTTTTCACCCTTTTGGCGAAAGCGATTTCCGGGGTCGAGGACATGACGACATGATGCTGCTGAGCCATTACCTCAGATAATATCGTGAATATGGGTGCAGAGATATTTCTAATCAGTGTATATCATATGGACAATAAACTAGCTCTCCCCCTTAATAATCTCTCTTGGCATATTGCATCGTCGTGGATGTCTATCGTATTGGGATGTAAAGTGCAATGAGAAATGAGAGCGCCTGCCTGTTATAGGATTAATATATTATGATCTATTATCGAGTTACTCTTATATATGGAATTAACTGTATCTACAAGAATGAATATTAGCTCTTCATGTATGAAGTTACATACTTGGAGCTGCGTTTGTGTTACCTGTATTTTTAAGATGGGCATTGTTTCGTTCCCTACGTTGATTGCTATGTTTATTGTCAGATTCGCAGGATAAGAATGATATTTAGAATGCATTCGACACCGAACCTGGTTGTCTTCCTCACTCTTTAATTGGGTTATGACAAGAGGGTCGTACATTTGTGGTTTGTGTGGTAAACGTGGTGAGCCCGGCGAAACGTGGTTCGGATATCGGTTCTTTTCCCCCGGACTTGAAAAGATGATGTTCATCTCTTTTATGAATTGCGGATTGATAACAGTTTCTTTTATTCTTTGTTTATATAGATTAACCGTGGTCTGTTATTGTACAATTCTAACTAAAATATAGGATAATGTTGTTGGTAAAAGCACACTTGGTTTTTCAATAGAACTCTATGGGTCAGAGTCGGATCAAACTTTGCAAATACAATTTTCAGAACAGAAAAGAAGGGATACAACAGCTTGGATGCTCTACCAGATCCTTGGTGTTTATCTTTTAATAGTTGTGGTATTTTGTCATGAGTAAAGCATCGTTTGATTCCTCCCTAGACCACTTAGGATCAGAATCAATCATACTCAGAGGGACTTAATAGGCCGTCCTGACGTTACTCTGTTTATATACGTTCGGGTATAAACGACAAGTTTAATCAACTTTACTTGAGACGGATATACATTGATTCTCAGATAAACTGGTTCTGTAAGGAGCGCATCTTCATTATTCTTGCATAGGTTGTTCTGGAATCTCAAGTAACTTTAGTTGTTGATAATCTCCCTTTTTGATAACTTTGGGTCTGTTGAACATATGCTGTTGGGCAGGCAGACATGATCGTTTGTGCGTTCCGGATTGTTCGCTCTTCGAATACGGACTTCTAAAGTAGACTGGGAGGTCAGTCTGTTGGGTATCTGGGGCACTAGTTTAGTGCATGATGTAGGCTTAGGCGAGTATGAAAAATTCAATTATGTGGGTTATCTAAGGGGACTCGCAATATCAACAGGCATTATATATGTCGACTACACGTGCCGGTTTTTTGACCGTCAGAACAACGAGGGTGTCCAATCAACCGAGGCTGCGTGTCACGCACCTTGATCTGCTCGCTCCGCCATCCAGACCAATCCTGCGCATCTCGCGCGCTTCGCCATGAATCTGCACCGGTGCGGAACTTGCAATTCGTCATGGCGCGAGGATGGCGCACGTGTTGAGTGGCATGGGTTTTATTTCAATTCTCGTAGAGTATGAATTTCTCCATTGGATGGGAAGACTAAGCTTATTGGGATCTTTGAAAAGGCATATGTTGTGCAGGCTCCTTGTATATTGGATCATTTCCTTGATCGCACACGAATGAGGTTGATTGTATAATTGGGGTTGTTCTTAACTTAATAGTATTCCCAGTAATACATAGGTTTTTGACGCTTGAGACTAACCGTTGCGGTGTGTTAGAGTACTGAAGAAGTATTCACTTATGACATCCAAGCATTTGTCTGCCCGGCAAACCGAATATGCTACTATACTGTTGCAATTTGAATTGCTAATTTGTTTGCATGTGCTCGATCTTGGAAGATGTGTCGAGAATCTCATGCTGTTCCTCTTCAAAACGTATATCAAGGACCGGTCGGATAGCCAAGTTTCACCTCTTGTTGGATTTGATGTACATACAATTTCACGTACTAGGTAACAGTTTCCAGTCGTAACTGGCAAGGTTAGAGGAAGAAGATGGATGGAATAGACGTTCGAATGGCTCGGAAGAGTACCCAAAAGAATGTTTAAATGACGAAAAGTCGACGAAGCATGAGCATTGTGTTGACCGCACATCGATATATGACCGGACTATTTGCTCACTACAACTTGTTTTGGTCTATAAAAGCAATACACGACTTTAATCTAAACTTCATGGATCTCCATCAATATCCAATGTTAGGCTTTGTGTACCTAACTGGGCTTTATCTCCTAATGAACACACTTCGAATGTATAGATACAGTAGTATAATTTCTGGAATTTACTGGTTATCCTTGTAGATATATAATAACAGCAATATGACATTGACTCTGAAATGCTCAACTGAAATTCCAGTGTGTATATGCTATTCCTTTCTATATTATAGGTTGCTGAAATAGATAGCAGTAAGAATGACCTACAATTAGTAAGAATAAGTTTATACACTCATACTTTCTTTTGATTTGTTGTTGTTGTACTTAATAAAGTGATACGCATATTGTGGAGGACGTTATGAACTTGAATGGTTGCGCTTGTATGGTGTCATTTTAACGTATGACATACCATATTGAAATTGTTTCTATATGCCCTCTCTTTATTAGGAAGCGAATTCATTCCGTTAACAAATCCCTGCAGTAGTATTAAAAAGAATTGATTGAAGTGGACCAACAATATAGATGTTTAAATTATGTTAAATGCACATCTGTGGCCCACTCGTCACAGATGGACTAGAAATCAATTGACTCTCAGAAATAGTTGCCAAGTATATACGATGTTCTCGTATTGTTGCTGATCGTAAAAGACCCATATACACAGGCCATCGCAACAGGATGCATATACACAGATCATGACACAGCTGTGCAAAATACAGCTAAGCTATAAGAATTCCATAGCATTACTTCGTTACTTAGGAAATCCGACAAAGATTATTAATAGTATACTTCGATAGACAGATATCATCCTAATTCGTCCAACTAAATAAGAACAGAAACACCAAAATCTTTGTCCCTAAGCATCCTGCATTTTAGGGTGTTCGCCAAGCACCTACGGGCAGATAATATCTCGGACGTGGATGGTTATATATGCTAAGAACCTATTCAGATAATTAGCGTTCCATGTATGTCATGTATACTTGTATCAGTAGGGTTATTTTATAATTCTATCTGAGTTGTTAATGAGGGAAATAAAGGAGCGGATCTACTGGGGGAAAACAAGGAATGGAACAATAGCATGCTTATTTTCCACTTTAATTCTTGCTTTATCTTTCTATTGATCGGTAGGCCGTCATCTTTCTCTATGGATGTTCCATACTAAAGATCTCTTATTTAATGATTCTATGCTTATAAAGTGCGCATCCTTGTTTCTTCTACTATGCAGTACACTTACCATTTACGCATAATAATATATAATAATGTACGATTTGGCTGTAGCAAAAAAGCTTATTCTTGGAAGTCTGCATCAAGCTTTTTTATCTGTTGTATCCACAAATTCTAGATTATCTTTCCGTAGACTTAGAACTTTATACTTATCTAGTATTTATTTGTCCAACCGGTATACATATACATCATCTAACACTACCTCACACTGCCTATACAGGCTTTCACTTTCAGACTCACATCAGGTCCACTGTGGTTACTTTTGTACTTCTCAGTAATCGCCCAATAATGCTTTTATGTTTGGTCCAATTCGTATTTATAGGCTAGAACTCGGAGGTATGTAGCAGAAGAGCATTTTCCAAGTTACTATAGGCTATGGAAGTGTAGTTGTTTTTTTTACTTAGTATGAAGCGCTCTCAGAATCATACGCTTTTCCATTGACTATAATGCCGCAAAGTCTATATCCCTAGGCGGGGATAGATATACACGGAATAGATTGTGATTAATCCTCTTGAATCGGCTCATGCTTATTGTTAGCTTCTTAAATGTGTGGAAACCAGTTTCACGGGATAGTTCCTTGATTGAGGATTAGTTTATATCCTGAACCTCTCATATCCCGTGCCCATAATGCGCCCTATGCTTCTGGCAGAGA
Organism: Bassia scoparia; assembly: GCA_008642245.1. Classification (NCBI taxonomy): domain Eukaryota; kingdom Viridiplantae; phylum Streptophyta; class Magnoliopsida; order Caryophyllales; family Amaranthaceae; genus Bassia; species Bassia scoparia. The sequence continues at coordinate 70,247 of SNQN01000905.1, forward strand.
CACTTGTAAGTACTTGGAACCCATTGTGATGCACAGTTGAAGATTCAATACAGAAAGTCTCAACTCAAGATAACGATGCATCCCAGCTAGGTACCTTCCAATTCTCCCAATCTTTGGTACATTCATGTTCAAGCATGGGTTCAAGTTATAAAGATGTAGTGAGAGTTTAGAATAGTCTAGAACCAAGGCTTATACAGCAAGCGAGATTTTTCCAAGTCAACATCTTTAACTGAGCCGATATTACCTACACATGCTCTCACGATTTGCCTTTGGTTATATGTATCACTTTCCAATGTCATAATGAAAGCTAATCATGAGAAGACACTAATTTCTTTGATCGTTGCTCTGTCCTCTCTTGGCTTTCTTCTTGGAGGTGCTCTAAACTCTTCCACCTGGTTCATCATATCCAACTTAAATCTTTTCACAACCAGTTAGTAGCAGATGAAACAAATAGGTGGCACATTTACAGAATGTCGTATTTTGATTACCACGAGATAACCGCCTTAAGTCTGTGACACATCTGGTACAGCCTGTTATCAAGACTGCTTATTTCGTTCATGGTGGGATTATCTCACCACATATATGACAAGTTACCATTGGGGTTCAGCCTTAGCAATCCGTATGTTGATAACGATAGACCGATTTAAGAGCATGACGCAATATGTAGCCAGAGTGACACGCACGACAACAGATTTCATGTATTGTGTATCCTTACTTGATCAAACACTCCAGGGATCAAATGCGCTTCGATTTATCTTTAACCTTACTTCTCTCAGTTCTAGTAGTTAGGTATTGCCTTGACTTAGAAAGAGATTCCTTTACCGTATTCATGCCATAGTGATGAACCGTTACGTCGTTTCTTTCTTGTTAACCTTTCGTCGTGCGCCTTGTTTGTGTCACTCACTTCTCTGTGGACTAACATCTCACGAGCGAATACCTGCTTTTAGTATTTACACAGTGCACTCGTGACATCAAGTGATCGAGGGTTTCCTTCTTCTGATTCAAATCTAGTAATTCATAATGAAACTTTACATGAATTTTTCGCGCAGCTTATTCTTCCTACCGCAAAACTAGAAAATAGTGCAAGTTATGACTATTCTATTTCAAGGAAACTAAAGTGATTTGTGGCCCTTAAAGCAAAGCAGGATAGACAGACATCGAATCTAGCAACATACAAGGAAGACTAACTGTCTAGACTCAAGATAGCTTGGTTTGAGATCATTCCATAATACAAAGAGAAACTACTTGAGAAACACAGGAAAAGGAGAACATCATAGATTTTCAACAATTAACCTGGACTTTTCAAAGACAGACTCGGCGAAACAATATGATTTAATATTGAGAGAAATTGAAACATATTTCGGCTTATACTTATTTTTCTAAGATCTCCACAAGTCACAAATAAAATCCTACCCAGACAATTTCGGAGCACGCCATACGTAAAACAAACGAAACGGAATTTAAAGATCTTATATATCAAATAGTAACACCGTCTAAGTTTTTATTCATCTTTTCATATTCGTAAGATCAACACGGGTATACAATCTTCACTGACAAATAACACCTCCTCAACTCGTACAACCAGACAAAACACTATCTCTCTGAAATTTATTTAGTAGGTTTTAGCAAGATTCCAAGAGAGGTAGAATATTTTTCTCATTTCTTACAACATAGCCATTACCTATAATCAAGGAGGATGGTAGATATCATTGACATAGCAATCTAGTTGTCCGGTTATATTTATCTCTTATTGTTCGATGGTCCCTATCTTCAGAACAAGCTTCGATAGTGGCTAGGATTGCCTTGCTCTCCTTTAATTGCAAACGACAAGACAGTCCGGGTACAAGATCCGCGTAATAGTTTTCTCCATGTGTGGAACTGAAAGCACCAACCAAATATTTCATGAAGACTATCCAGTTGTTACTCACTTACAGCTTATGACCATGTAATTGAACCCTCCTCTAGTTAAGCACCTTTCAGCCTCTCACTAGATTTTAAGATATCCTATTTATTTTCAAATGTAGTATGCCTCTGCTCCATGAGACCTGTGCTGGGGTCAACCGTTGCGATTGTAGAAACCAACCAACCCTCGATTGATTCCTCGCATGAGCCAAATTTCCCTTTGAACAAGGGTGTTCATTTAAGAGCAGTTGGTTGTGATGTGGGGCGGTGTTACCTCTGAAGTCGAGGAGATTGTAGGGTCTGTAATTTTTCTTGTGGGAGATGCGAAGTTAGGGAGTAAGGAAATCTTGGGTGGTACAATCGTGCGTTATTCATGCTTCGGGTTTTTAGTGTAGTAGCTTGGGGTATTTGCGTCGTTCCATAGAATATGTTGATAGAAACTACGGTGAGAGCAGATCGCCGACCGGACAATTATTGACCCCTTTCTCAATGATACCTTATATCCGAGCCTTGTGTGTTTAAATGTTCTACCTCATCGAATGAATTTGATGAAAGGGGGCGAAAAACTGGGTGTGAAAGGTATAAATTTGAACGTTGCCAAAATAATGAAGTTGACCAAGCACCATCAGGTAGGATGCAGTAGACTTATAAATCAAATAATTGCAGAATTTAGTTAAAGTAGACAGAGCACAAATCGAAGATGTCAGCAAAGTGTGAAGAATTTGAAGACAGGAAGGTGGAGAACAATGAAATACATAGTTGAAGGTCAATATTGATTAATCTAAGGTAGCAACACTAGCATTGATGATACATATAGTTTGTGCAGAACATGATTAGATCATCCCAAAATGATAGTAAAAGGCATAGAGTGGAAGAAAAATACAGGCCGGGATTTGTTTTGAGGTCGGAGAAAGCACGATTTAACTTGTGATTTTGTTTAATAATAGTGATGCTGAATTGTAGCAATCCTGTTCAAAACTTCCAATCATGAAATAAAATATGACATAAAGTAAGGATAGTCATGGTTCAGAATAACCGGAACTATGTCAGAATATGCTATGGATGTTGTTAGGGCATTATTCACGATGCATAAACCAATGGCCAGAAAAAAGCATAATCGGATAAAAAACGGATTTAGCATGTTTGTCTTCCAAAAAATAGGAAAATTAGCCGTCTGAGAGTTAGAAGATATCGCATGAAGTAGATGAAGTGAAGATAATATTCATCTTCGGATAATTATGAAATCATTAATTGCACGTCGACTACGTTCGTGTATAAAAAAATTCAGACTCTGATGATTAGATGGTAGTGTCAACCTGAGTTCGTTGACAAAATCTTTTGTCGGCTGCCTGTGACGTGGTTAACAAAAGACTTGGGTAAATTGTTTTTTTAAGAGTAGACAATTTAGTCTTTACAGCATTTATATGTGAATACAGAGCGTTAGGAAATTAAAGTTAATATTCATATATACTCGAACCAAGTACTTATCTTTCTATATACAAAAGATGCTAAAATTCACTTACTAAGCCACTATAGGGAGAGTGATTATCAAAGAGATCTGTAGCATCATCGTTATTCAAAGCTGACTGGGGTACTCTGGCAAGAGGATATATATATCAAAAAACGCACTTAAGTGACAAAACACGAGGATTTTATTTTACTGCTCTTCTTTATCGTTCATTCAACTAGTAAATTGTCGACTTACAATTGTTAGGCAAATGTGGACCTCTCTCTCCTATGTCTTTTTTGCCAGAAAACATCGCTATATGACTTATAGCTGTTTTAATGGCAAAATAGATAAAAACTCAAAATAAATATCTATCTCGCATATAGCTGACATAAGCAGATGAAGATCTTAATATCTACATATAAGAATTATGTGCATTAGAACACACTAGTTGAGTTAAGAGGATTTTTTATGGAGTTGCTGGAACTTACATTTGGATCTTCTGCCATTATGTGGTATAATTACTGCACTCCATTCATTGTAGACAACAGAACTAGATATCACTAATATCGTCATAACTTAATCCCATATACCACAACATGTAAAACTTTCTCTAACATTGAATTGATTGGTGGTTTAATAAAACGAAATTCATTTTCAATTGTATAGTTGAGATGATCTGGTTAAAGCAGCTGGTTTTCTCGAAAAAACCGGGTGATTCTAGCCGAAAGGACATTTATTCCTGAGTACCTCGGGGACTATGTTAGGATCAACTTATTTCGACAGAGGTGGGAAATTAGCTATATGGGGAATAAATATGATTTTAATACCTCAAGTCACTACCAAAATTCCGATGACTTTACTCAGCGGAGATGTATCTTTTACCACAATTATTATATTATTTATCTAAAGGAACCGAAAGCATGAGATAAACTGGACACTAGCACATAACTTTACTATTATTCTCAGAGTGCTTGGAGGTATAAGAGGAATGACATAAAAGATTGGCTAACACCGTCACAAAGAGTCCGCATTGTGTGGGAGGGTTGGAGTATCGAATGAAAAGGAGGACACCATATACAATGTTGGTCCACATATCCTATGTCCCATTTTTCGTATCATCCTTAGTAGCACCATGGCAAAGAATCGTCATCTTTATATTCTAACGTATGTAGAGTGACTGTTCGACACTCCACTTTAGAGATGATTCTCATAGCAACTAGCAACTAGTAAGGTCTACGAGATTGTGCAAGAGAATATGCCAACCATACAAAAGATCATCTTTTGTGGACTATCATATACAACTTCAGAGAGAGATATTCCTATCTCGTATAAATTTTGAGGGCCTTGTTTACTCATATATTCAGTATGGCAAATCACTACTACCATACTGTATATAAATCAGCAAGTTGCACTGCTCTCTATCTTATCACAGTAAAGCAAGATCAATTCATAATTCCTTGCTAGTCTAGAACATGTGGTGTGCTTTGGCATTAATACACAAGTACTAAGTCTGTTCTTTAAGAATCATGTAATTCAAGTGGATGCCAGAAGAAACTCTATAAGGAGCAAAGAGTTTAGCAAACTGCATAAGATCTAGATCAACTCGTTATTTGCTAAGGCTTCGCTAGGTCAAAACAAAACTACTTTCACGTAACTTCTTTCAGTGTAATTACTTTTGCTTCATAAGCTTGCTATCAGGGCAGGCCAATTCTAGTATATCCATCAGGATCGTAGACTTTGTTTGTCGCGTCAGTGCTTCGCACGTTAGATCACAGAGTGAGTATAAAGCGCACTCGAATTCCGCAGGCAATACAGATTCCATATTTTCCAGGGTTATAGTTTCGAACATGGCACATACACATAAGAAGATACGAATTAGTTCAATCTTCATCTTGGAGACGACGGCAGCGATTCTTGAGGGTTACAGGGTAATAGTCTCCGATTAAAAGAGCACTACAAGTCGGTTCAAATCAAAATTTAACAATCTATATATCTTCGATAAGTTGGGTTGCGTTTGAATCCCGGTCTCGGGAGTAAATCAAATCTATCGTCTTGATTACAAGGCAAATGTTCCTCAATTATTTGCCACTCTATTTAGGTATTTATATCAATCGTTTACATAATTCTTTCATCAAGAAGTTGGACGCAATAGTACAATAAAATTTATATACCAATGCCAATAGTGTGAATAATGAGGGTTGTGCTCTTTTCACTCCATTATACGTTGTCGATGGCGTATTCTCCCATCAAGCGTATAATAAATGGTTCATTTGCTAGCCATGTTGGTATACATCACATGCTATGTCATTCCTCACTAAAACTCAGGAAGGGATAGCATCAGTACTTAGTATCATACCCAGAATGATCATGCTATCTTACTTTTGCATACCTCAGATATTCCATCTTTAAGTAAGCAAGTTCTTCTTCAACATCATTCTGAACAGGACGTTCATACTACTCACCATATATTGTCCGGTACTCAGCTCATTCTATAAAGGTCTATTAGTTATGAGTGTGGCTTATATATGGCACTACACTCCGAAATCCTATACCGCTACAAAAGGTTCAGTACCCCAAACGAAGTTTAACCACTCACTACCGCTTGTAATACCTAGACTTTTGTACTTAATGTGAAAATAACCAATAATGAGCTAGCGAATGTAGTGAAACTGCTTCTTTTAATATGTCCAAATATCGTATATAACTTAGAACATCATAGTGCACGCCAGACTCAGACTTCATAGTTGATATTGTACATATACTTTGACGATACAGAATTAATTATATCGGTAATACACAATGAAACTGAATATGCGGTTTGTTATTTAATGAATCTCCAAAGGATTTGAAGAGAGCCATACACATCCTCATGCTTATAATCTCTTGGAAACATTAAAGAAAATCTTTTATATCAGAAATAAATGTCTACATATTAATAGAGCCAAAAATAAGGACTACAAATCAAGGACAGATATTATTTTGATATTGGACATTGCTTGAGGAGAGTAAGATTACAATCACAGCACCCATCACGCCACCATAAAAAGTACGGCAGGAAAGAAAGAAAGCAATAAATCAGATTTATGTGTAATTAGTACTTTCACTTTTCTTGTTTTGAATTACCTACCTCTTATTACTTTCTAAATGTTAGGGTCGTATAATAAGAGTGCGCGCTCTTTTTTTGAAATCAACGGGATATGTATAAAGAAACCGCTACCGTAAATGTCATACTTTTAAAGAAGAAATCAATTTTGAATGCATATCATTTGCTCACAATTCTTTTGGCTCCACAGCTAATAATTTCCTAGCAATCAATATCTCTTCTTTCGATCTCCTGTACGAAGTAGCTTTCAGCTTTTACACATCCTATACTGATTCATCCTCGGTTCCTAGTTCTTTTTCTCTCTCTCAATACATTTACGCGTTGAATTCATCAAACGATACAACAATTTTCAAGAATTCATACTTCACTCAAGGAGTCTCAGTATTCGGGATGATATCTTTGGGCTTTTTCTTTTAGTAATTAAGTTTGCATGCTTACACTGGGCATAAGTAATTAGCTTCTGATCTCTTATGTCTTCCCATCCATATCTGGGACCATCAGTCACTAATTTTCTTTTAATTCTTTTCCTCATCATCCCTATATGCGAATATCTAAGGTCTTCTCTCAAATCTATAAGATGATTTTCGGTGTGATTGGATCCAGTAGTCTGGACTCTCTAAAATTGAGCATTCCCTTGGCATCGTTTTTCATATCGGTCCCCCAGCGGGAGAACCAAGCAGTCATGGGAGTCCCTCTTCCTAGATCGTGATAGAACCACCGGAGGAACTATAATCAAATCTCATTCAGTTTTCAATGGTCGTTGTTGACTATTACAAGAACGAACAATGTATTCTTTGCAATTTGGTCAAAAATCAATATAAATACTAATTATCGAGAATATCAATCTATTCGCTCTTTATTGAAGTACATTCAATCCTTTGTATAATGCTCATCCTATTGTTTGCTTGCTTGATGTACATTATTTTGAAGTGGAAAATACTCTGAGGATATGATGTCCGGGCTGGTTGTCATTTCAACGTCCATTAGTCAATTATTCCCAGCTGGTTCTTCCACATGGTGTTATCTACAAACATCTTGCATCAAAGATCGTTAAATGACAATGGGAATCTAATTATTATGTGGTTATTGTTTTCTCGAGGCCTTTTCCCTTGTTCGGAGAGGTTATTTCGAGGAGAGGCACGAAGTTAATAGTTCACCTAAGAGAGTGTCTATAGGATTGTCGCTCTATTTTTAGGGTACTGTTAGCCTGAGCTTAATTGTTGAATTCAACTCAGTCTTCTATCTCTCTAGTTACAAAATAGTTTATTTCTGTGAAAGACCTCGAGGACATAAAGTTCATCATTGGTTTCTTTTCCAACTAGTTATCCCTCAATTGAGTTATTCTTTCTTCAACATACACCAATTGGTAGAGTTGTTTGTTTTTAGATTCAGGAGGCTTTAGAGGATTTATCATCACTTACTATAACTTCGATCCGCTTTCTCATAACTTCACACTAGGGGAGTAGGTATCTTGAGGAGGTCACCAAATATTTCTAATAATAAGTCGAGCATTTTTCAACATTTAAGTCTGAGGAGATTCTATCTTGCATGGTGCAAAAAAGAGATGGACAGAACTATGTGTAAAGTGGTCTCACCTGTTATATACTAGAGTGGAGAGACCACACGAGAGTTGAATGATTTATTTAGGTGAGGATTGAGCCAGGTAACATTCATCAGTCTCCGAAGGTGCTCATTGAGATAATAAGGTTACATTCATACTAACAATCAAGAACACATTCGTGTGTATTCTTATTAGTAGATACATCCTTCAATAGTACTTTTGATAAATCTGCAGTGGAATAGGAGAATCGATCAACACAAGTCAAGCGTTGTGTAAGAAACATATGGTTCATGAGAGTGGGCTGAAATGTGCAGGCAACATTTATAAAATTCAAGGTCATACTTTTATGCGGAATTATGGAATGAGGAGGATGAAGTGAAAACCTGAAGCCTCATTTGGGATAACTACTAACTTATCTATTGAACCACTAAAACATTTATGTACTTACTCTCTAGGATGGGATAAGTTGTTGTTAGATGAAGTCGTACACTAAACCTAAAGTTTTCTTTATTGTAAGATGATCATTCCACGTATCAATCAATATTAAGGTTGGTTTAGGGAGGGACGTCCATAAATCTTTGTTCATCGAAAAAAATCCTGAGATGACATAAATAGACGAAAAAGCCATCTCAATGGACAATAGTCGTCGAACTTAGTATTTGAGATGAGGCGGTCGAAAACAGAAGAATCGATGTACTCAAAGCCTATGTAATTAGCTTCGCGTTCTTCCTGCTCCTGGTTCGAACAACTAGATTGGCATCCAATCAACTTCAATTGTCAGTATTAGCCCCTCCCACTCGTTCTCGCCCCTATTGAGAAGAGTTTGAGTCACATAGATTACAAGGCGCTCTCATTGCTGTAATGCGTTAGAGATCTCCGCTGCTATTTGTGAAGCATGAGTTAGAGTGGTTCTAAGTTCGATCGGAAAATCCCAACTACCTTATAGAGTTTGTTCAACTATCTTGTGGTAGGAGTCACCAAATAGATTGCTTTGCAAGCCTTCTGCAAACGACTTAAATCATTTTTCTAACACAGTCTCTGAATTGCCATATTGAACAATGAAGGTATTTTTTAGACTATCGATCCGTTTGCAGATTTTATAGGACGATGTGATATGGCGTCTGTTCCCATAACTTATAGAATCTTTTACCTATGGCGGTAATTATACCCAAAGTATATGGGTTGTACACAACCGGGCTTCAAATAGGCTTGATATCATCAATGAGACCTATGTCACTACATCTTTTTACCAAATTCAAAAGTTGAGGAGAACAATGGTTGGGACTTTTAGGAGTCTGATACGTCCACAATACAATATGTGTTTGATCAATCTATCTTCAGACTTACGATACGTGGCTAGGATAAATATTACATATAACATACATACCATCTCTACTCTTGGATTTATTTGTTCCGTTCATTTCTCGACAGTCTTCATGACCCATATAAGTTATTCTGTCCATTTCCATAGTCTAGAGATGTAGCCAGATACGTTGTGATTAGGAATCAATTTTTGGTTCTTTCTCTTCTATTATCTCAGTGATCCCAAAAAACTTTTATCATCAATACCCCTAAGTTCAATGGTTTCTAGGCAGTCCATACATATGCCTCTAATTCATCTATCATTTTTTATCTGGGATCGTCAAGTTTCGAAGTTTTGGACTACACCATCACACGTGAGTGGAGATTTGCAACGACTGTTTGGGCGTATCATCCGGTATGTGATCGCTTTGCACGCACAAATAACTAACACATCTACTACGGTCTTTGCACCACCATTCCCTTGATCTACTACCATAAGGGTTTTCTCTCTGAGGGAAAGCTCGACATGAGAGTCCTTTAGAGTCTTTCGGTATTATGAGTCTATGATAACGTAAGCTGCGAATGATATTTGCTTTTGATGTGATAGCATTTGAATTAACCCATTCCGGAAAATTTTGTAAAATCACTGATCCATTAATTGTATGAATTCTATTCTGGGTTGAGCGACGAGCACATTGTGATCGTTGCACTTTACAAGCTAATCGTTTCCATATAAGAGTCTCTTGTATGTAATGTTGTCATGTTACTTTACATTCTTTGCATTCAGAATATGATAATAATTTACGACAGCGCACTTATTTTTTACCACTTGGTTATAAAAAATTTATTCAACTCATACGGTAGTTAAGAGATATCAGTTTGTTAATGGATTGATTCATAGTACTAGTATCTAATTGTCACTTGCACTGCCAGTTAAGATGCCAATGTACTGCTGTCCCTCTATTTAATTGGGAGGCGAGATCTTAGGGCTTATAAATGGTTACTAGTCGGAGCTTGTAATTTGTCGAATAGTCAATATAATGTTATTACCTTGGATACTCAATATCAGTTACGATCTTCTCACTGTGAATTTACCTGCGAACGGTTTGGGTACCTCTGCACATTGGTTGAAATGGCGGAGATTGTTATATAGCAATGCAATTGAGATGTAGATCTGGATATGGCCATCGGTATTAAACAAGGCTGATCATCATATAGCTTGTAGGAACGATAACTATACGATGATTTTCTAACGTTGCTCATGCGAGTTATATTCTGCGATGGAAACAGGGGCTGCTTTAACCACAAATGACGTAAGATTGCGACTAAGGACCTACTATTGAAACACAAGTGCTGGCCAAAGGATTTCCTTCTTAGACTGTGCGGAGAAGAACAATGATCGCAATGACCTAGAAACAGGTGATGGAGGAACATAACCGACATTGAGGAGGAGATTGATTAGGAGGACCACTAGGTCTTACAAACCAGAGTTCTTAGAGTGAGATCTATGAGGTATTTTGTATTGTCACGATTAGAAGATGTTACTCCAAGCACACTCTTATTGCTGAGTTTCAAAAGTGTCTTACTCGGTGGCGGTACAACAATAATGAGTCCTGTTTCCAGAATGGCCTATGCGGCTCTGCCAAATATTTTAGGTTTGTTACCACTATCTCAATTCATGGACAAAGAGCATTGAGAGGTGCTACACAACTGGCAAAATGAAAACACACAATTTTTCGTTACACTGGTATTTTCTTTTAGTTCTGACTTTATTTACATATTAAAAGTATTGCCAACTTACGTTATTTTATAGTGCATATTTTTATCTTTCTGTTTAGATTGGCTAGACCCAGTAGGCACAAAGTGTCCGCTACTACGATAAGGCATTTCCACGTATATCATCTTACCAATAATTACATCATACTTGCATAACCTTTGTATCTTATATTAACCTATATTGGATAGTTCATATGAGTGAAAACATCAGTTCAGATTCGACTAGGCAATTGCACTTAATTACAGGCAATGTCGTGCTAGGTCCGGGTACTGGAATAGACTGGGCATGTCAAATGTATGAGTGTTCACCTTCCAGTAAGCCTTTTAGCAAGACACGCAATAATTGCAATGGTTTGGAGAAGTGACGTTGATCCGTGTGACGGATCTCATCAGGACAACCTGGCGATCAGTCAATATGTCACCCGCTCGCCAGGCAAGTCCAGCTGGCTCGCTGTTTATTTCCTATGCTTCTGTAATCAGCTTTGGTGTTCTGCAGAAGTAAGCTAGCAGTTTGAATAATCAATTTTGACTACTTAAGCTTCTTTCCACCTAATCCCCATGAACTTTTTAATTTTCTTTTCCGGATTGGGAGCTTGCCTATGTTGATCTGTAATTCAACCAACT